>RJWM01011214.1:0-60582 GCA_004363535.1 Dasyprocta punctata | reverse complement strand
ACAGGCGCTTAAGCTGCTGAGCCAAACTCCCGGCCCTGGTTTTTTTGAGGCAGGGTCGCACTATGTAGCTCAGTCTGGCCTTGTGCTCACGTTGTGGCCCAAGCCGGCCTCGAACTCACAACGCTCCGCCTACCTCAGCCTCCGGAGTGCTGGGATTAAAGGCGTGCGCCACCACGCCCAGCTTTTAATGCTAAACTTATTGAACTATCATGAGATTAATACAAGTTACCCTTGGCTTTTATGATTACAAGAGGTGCTCAAAGTGGTGGCCATGAGCTTCCATCTGGTTAGTACAGTGAATTGCTGAAGCCTGTACATATTTGGGGGGCTCTCTCTCTCTCTCTGTCTGTCTATATATATATGTGTATGTGTGTGTGTGTAAAATTGTGTTTTTGTTGTTTGCTTGTTTGTCTTGATGCCTTTGGTCTACATAAGCCTTTCTTCTCTCTAGACTGAAACCAGTGGGCAGGTCAAGACTGTGCCTTACTTCTGTATGACCCAACCCTTCCTACACCCCATCTGGGGTCCAGCACAATGCCCTGCAAATAGAATCTTACTGGTGTGGCCTTGTAGACCCTGGGAACTTTACTGTCGTGGGAATGTGGGCTCAGTAAAATGAACCTGGCTTCATGGCCTGAGACGGAGTTGGGGACTTCGTGTCTGTGCTGCTGACGTGAGCATGGAGTTGGGTCCTTGGAAGCGGAAGTGATGCCAGCCACTTTAACAAGGAGAATTGCCCTGTGCCCCTGGTCTGGGGTCCTTCTCCTGGGCCAGCCCTGTTAGGTGCTCTGTGTCCTGACCCATGGGACGTGAAGGACACAGAGGGGCTGATGGCCCAAGAGTGATGGCCAAAGGACTTGCCCTTGCCCTTCTTTGGTGGTGAGTGAGGAAGACTTGAGGGTTGGTCTCTGAACCCCACCATGTGCAACCTTGTCTTGGACCCTCATGGATGCAGGGATCTCAGAGGCTCGGCTCTGCTCCCGTAGCATTGACATGCACCTTGATTCCTGCCAGCCTTGCCTCAGCTAGCCTGCTGCCCCTCAGTGAGAGCTGCTTCTCAACCATAAGCCCTAACACAATGGCATCAAGCCCAGGTAGGCTCAGTTATTGGACAGGAAAGGAACTCACAGCTCATCAGGGGAACAGCCCTGCCCCTCTACCCACTTCCAAGATGGCCTGAGGCCTCTCTCTTGCATGCTGGATCCCAGGCGTGCCATGTGTGTGTGGTGTGTGTGTGTGTGTGTGTGTGTGTGTGTGTGTGGGTGTAGGCAGGGGGTAAAGATAGACTGGACAGGAAAAAGCGGGGTGAACAAATGGTAAGTCACAGAAGCACTGCCAGTCCCTACACTGCCCAGCCCCCAGTCTTGGGGTACCACCTGTCCTGGTCAGGGGAGGCTGGGCATGGGGGTGGGGGAGACGTACAGTGAAGCTTCAAGGACTCCTCCGGTCCAGGGGTGTACTTTGGAGGAGGAAGGAAACCAAGGCCCAGCAGTTCCTCCTTAGCTGAGGCAGCTGGGCCTGCACCCTAAGCCAAGGCCCCGGGGCCATCAAGAGGCTTGGGTCCTTCTGCTTTTACTATCTGATTTGAACACATTACCTCTCCTTTCACTGTCTCAGCTTCCTCTCTTGTAGCTATCCTATCACCGCTGCCCACACACACACTCACAACACACATGTCCTTCCCCAGGTAAGTGTAATGAAAGTGAGGCAAGCCAGCTCTTGGCAAACTGTTGTGCTCCCACCATGGTGATGATGGACGTGGCGGACGAGAGAGCACAAGGCCCCGTACTGCAGTGCTGTGGGCCTGCGGCAGGGAGGGGTAGGAAAGGAAAGGCTGCTCTAAGGAGGACAACTCGGTCCTCATAAGAGTACTGGACCTTTGTCCTGTTGCCCTGGGCCACAAGACCCCAGGTACTGGGCAGCGTTCAAGCCCCACAGTACCTCTGGCTTACCCAGTCACTTGTCCTTGGTCTCATGCTGGTTCCTTTTTTGACTGTGGCAGAAACTGTGGGGGCTCATGGACCTCCAAATGAGATAGTCTTATGGAGGTGACATATGGGCACTTGGGAAGAAAACTTGTTCTCTGACATTGTCACAGTCTCTGCCACCCCTGACAACATAATATGATGTGGCTAATGGGAAAGAACCACAGACCTAGTTCAGCTTCAGCATGGCCAAATACAGCCCGGCATTCATGCTCAGATTACAACGTAAGAGGAGACTGGTTACTGAAAACACAAAATATTCCTCTGCTGCAATCGCAAAGGCAGGGCGCAACCTAGGGAGCTGGGCAGAGGTCTGCAGCGGACTCCCCTGATTCCCCACTGTATTAGGCAGGGTTTTACTAGAGAAAACAGATATTACACAAGATATACAAAAGTATAGAATTTACAGGATAGGCTTACGATGGTCACCCACAGAGTCGGATGAGGAAGCATGCAAAAGGTGTTTGCATGCTGGAGGCCGAAGGATTCTATCCAAGGTCTGGGGTTCACGCCAGCGTCCTGTGCAAGTCCGCACAAGCAGGCTGATGCGTCTACGATGGAGGGCCGAAAGGTCTATGCCGGAAAGTTGAACAGTCTATGCTGGAAGCCAGGAGACGATATCCAAACCAAAGGCGAAGACTGGAGCTTCTCCAAAGAATGGGATGCGTTCGTCCTTTCTCCTTCCCTGTTATACCATCCAGGTGATGAGCCACCCTAGGGCGGGTCTTCTACACCGTAGGGTGTAGAGTTCCTAAGCTCATTTAGTTAAGCTTCTACATGTTTCAAGTTGACACAATCAATCAACCACTACACTCACCCACCCTTGGTGAGCCTTCTGTCCATTCTGCCCGGTAAGTGGGCCAACATCATTGACCAGCCCAATGAGCCCTTGCAGAGAGGAGTGGGCTCAGTATCACCCGGATCGTAAATTCCACCGCCCTGACCTGCTCCACGCCAACCACGCTCACTCAGGCCCGGGGAGGCAGAGTGGGCAGAACATGGGAGAGGAAAACCGAGGTGGAGAATGAGGGGGGGCTCCCAGGGCCGCTTCGTGGAGAGACAATTTCACCTGTTTGCCTTGGACTTTTCTGGTTTTGACACTGAAATCCCCAAATCCCAGGAATCTTCTCATGTAGTAGAACCAGGATGGGTGGGTATCACTCCTCATCAGCCCCCCTGATATCTGCTCCTCGTGGTAGCCCAGTGAGCTGTCCAGATGGGGTACCAGGTGACACACCCATGGGTGAAGAGCTGCCAGCCAGCACAGCTAGGACTTGGATCCAAGTCCAGGGCCCTTTGCCCCCAGCCTAAATCTCAGGCCATTCCACAAGGTGGGACTTCGGGTCACTGCAATGATCTCGGCCGAGACCTTTCCTCAGGTTGGAAGTGATGGCGAAACTGCAGAAAGAGGGAGGGGAGAGAACTGCTCACTTTGGGGGGATCAGAAAGGAGAAGACCCTGTAGCCCACATGGCCTTAGCCCTGAAGGATCCCGCAAGGGGAGAGAGTCAATCTCAGGAGCCCCTCTGTGCTTCTTGCTCACGTGCCAGGGAAGAACAGGCAGAAGTATGGCTTACCAGCATTGCATGAGTCTCACTTTTCATGAGGAATGTGCTTGTCCAAGAACTATCGACTGATCTGTTGCCTTTTCTTAAACATGTTGTTCTTTTTGCTTGGAACGTACTCTTCTGTCCTTTATCTTTCACTGCCATGTCCCAAATCCATTCCTCAGGTCTCAGCTTAACATATGATATTTACT
Organism: Dasyprocta punctata; assembly: GCA_004363535.1. NCBI lineage: Eukaryota > Metazoa > Chordata > Mammalia > Rodentia > Dasyproctidae > Dasyprocta > Dasyprocta punctata. Next base: position 56,839 of record RJWM01011214.1, on the reverse strand, counting down.
GAAGGTAAATATGTTGAAGAAGGCATCACTTTAAGCACTTTACTCTGCTTTAATTAGAGCTCATTTAGCCCACATGAAAACCCTCTGACTGAGACCCATTTTGAGTTAACAGAGTGGCTAATGGGTTTGTCCAAGGACCCAGGGCTCTTCACTGTTAGACTGGGCTGAAGCTTGACAGGAAGGCTTTCCTAATCCTTACCCCCTGATCCCAGGGGCCCCATGGGTAGGTCCTGTTGGAATACTCATCACAGACCCCCATGTGACCTCCAGCATCCTTGTTTGTTCCCGTCACAGAACTGAGCCCCTGCAGGGCAGTGCCTTCCACTCATGTGTCCCTGACTCTAGGCGTTTGGAAGGAGCTCGGTAAATACTTGTTGAACAAATAAGTGGATTAATCAGTGGGTGAATTAATGAATCAATGTCCTTAAGAGCTCTGTGGTTGAGGTCCTTGGAGAAGCCTTTGCGGTTGCCGTAGGGCCCCCCCACAATGGTAGTGTTGAGGCAAGGGGCAAACACAGCCCTCTTTTCTGGGGTAACAGCGTAACTGTGAGACTGGGGAGCAAACTGATTTTCAAGCATCTGAACAAACTTGAACTCTGGGGAGCACAGTGAGACCTTTCCATGAATTCTCAGGATAAACGGAGATTTGGAGGAGATTCTGTGCTTGCCATGGTGTCTAAAGGCTCAGTCTCAGGTTTTACTCCCTCTATCACCTGCAAGTTTTCTGCCATTGGGGGTGCCTTAGAGAAAAGGTGTGAGAAACTGTCGTTGGAGAAGTGGCTAGAGCTCAGGTCAGAGGAGACTCGACCCGCCTGGGGCGAAGGGAAGGCATTGCGTGAGCAGAGCAGCAGTGATGGGGTTGAGTGGCAGGTCTCCGGGGCCCTTGCTCCTGGGGCTGGGTGAGCAGCTAGTTGGTCACTGTGGATGGCTCTGAGCGCACCGTAGCTATTGTGACAGGCACTTCGCAGCCTCACGCTGAAGCACCCCTATGGTCTTGCGGAAAACCTCACACTATTTTTAGTCCCATTAACTCAAGAAAGCACCAGTTCACTGTTGATCTTACTGGGACCGAAAACGCTGTGCTCCTTTTTAGCTTGGGGGACTAATCAGTGGTGGGGCAGGGCCCTCCCGTCCCTCTCTATTTTCATACTTTGTATGACTGTTCACATAGAAAAATCACGACCTTTTCCCATGCTGGGGCCCTGTGTAACCTGGTTTCACGTTTTAGACATGTGATCGCCCTGGATCCCACAGGCAGAGCCTGATGGAGGGCCTCGGCTAGGGGTGCCTGGAAGTGTTTCCAAGGGGGTGAGAGAGGAACCAGTGCCTTACAGAGCAGCAGGACCCAAGCAGGGCAGCATTCTCCGGTGGGGGAGCTCACTCTAACTCAGCAGCGGGGGCAGGCGGTGCTCCTCAGTCACCGCCCCTTGGGGTTTCCAAAATGTTTTCCTTTTGATGCCCATGTGATTCTGGAAACTGGGGCCAGGCAGAAGGCACCATTCTTGACCTACAATTGAAGTGACAGGTGGGGGCAGAAAGATGGCCCCAGGTCCCAGGGAGCTGGAAAGTGGCAGAACTGGGATCAGAGTCCACATGGCAGGGTGGGTTGGGGGACAGGTTGGACTGAGGTTCAAAAATGTGGGTGCGCGTTAGACTTCACTGAGTAGTGGAGAATCTCCAAAGGCGCTTCTCTTCTCTGAGCCATAGTTTTTTCAGCTGTGAGCTGGGGCTAGTGCCCCTTCCTGGGCTGTGAATGTGAAAGTGTGTGTCAAGTGTGAATTTGGGAACTCACATGTAATAAATACTCAAAAAATGGTCGCCAACAATATTAATACTATGTCTCTTTGTCAACAGGCCGTCTCTCACTATACCCTGTCCAGTTTTTCTCCTCCCTCCCTGGAGGGCCTCTTTCTGTTATATCTTCCGTGTGGCCGAGGAAGCTGGGTGGGCACTATGGACTAAGTACCCAAGGCACAGCCAGGTGCATCCCTCCTTTGGGGTCTCTGCTGGCCCTGACTCTGCCAAGAGCACCCTTCATGCTTCCAGCAGTGGAGGTCGTGAGGAGAGGTGGCTGCAGTGGCTCGGGCCTGGCCTGGAATCCACTGGCACGTGTTGGGCATTCGTGGATCTGGACTTCTAGGAAGTTATGTTGCTTTCTCAGCAATATGGAGCAGAGGGGAACTGGGTAGTGCTCTACAGCCCCACCTGGAGGGGACACAGAAACCCCAGAGAGCTTACTAGGACGGGGGATATATTTCTACATCGCTCTCTGGGGAAGTTTCGTGGGCTTGGGAGAGCTTTCTTGGATTAGCTGATTGGGATGTGCTGTGCTGTCTTGGGGAGCCTGCCCAGAGCCCAAGGATGTTCCTGAGTGGGGTGGAGGCAAACAGCGGATGAGCGTTTGGTTTGCTGGGCACATCTGGGCCAGAGTGAGGTGGTGCGAGGCAGTGACTGAGGAGGACCACTTCAGGTCCTCTCTCATCTCTGAGTTCAGGGGATGTTACTGTGCAGGAGGCATTTAATTACTTGCCAGCTAGGGGCAGTTACATTCTCTGGGAAGCCTGCTTGGTACCTGCCAGGGCAGCATAGGCCTTGGAGCTCAAGAAGTGGTGGGTATGAGCAGCATGGGGGGCCACCGGGGGTGCCACCTGGGAACCCCTTTCCTAGGGCCTGTGTGGGTCTTTCTATCATGAGACTGGGAAGAAGGCAGGAAGTTGGCAATAGAAGAAGGTGGAGCGGAGTATGAGGATGGGATTCTCCTGTGTCACTCACTGACTGTCCCACCCCGTCCTGGGGTTGCCAGTGATGGGGGAGGCAGAAGTTGTTGGATTTCCCAGAGTCAGTGTGCAGTTCTGGGACTGACCTGGTCATACGCAGAGGAAAACATACCCTGACAGGGATTCAGGTGGCCAGGAGGTGAATTCTGGGCAGTGAGTGAATTCCATGGTGGCCACTGACCCAGGGGCCAAGCTGCAGGGAGGCTGGGCCAGTGCCTGGCAGCCTTAACCCTAGAAGAACTGCTTGCAGCCTCATGGGCTTAGGGGTAGACTGGCCCTTCATGGCAGAAGCGTCCCTCTTTGTGAACAGCTACCTCCCTGCCACCTGATAGGCATGGGTGAGGGCTCTAGGCTCCTCATCCTCCCGACAGACTCAGAGGATTCAGCTGGAGGGCTGGTTCCATTCCTGTGGACGGTTGTTGCTGACGGGGACCCAAGCCTGAGATGACAGCCAGTATGCGCTGATGCCTGCTGTGTCCCAGTCACCCTGTTAGGTGGTTCCCACTGTACACTGCCTTTAATCCTCCCAATAACCCCTTAAAGTCAGTATCACAGTGCCCACTTTACAGGGAGAGAAAGGAGGGCTGCAGTGAAAGACTCGGCTTTGAGCTGGCTGGAGACCGTTCCCTGGTACAGAGAGACCTTCCCTCCTGTGGGTATCTTCCAACTCCGACAGTCACATTGCCTGAGGTTTCTGCTCCACAGCGTGGTGGAGTCCTGGAGGGGTTTCTTTTGTGGGTTGGGGAATGTCAGGCTCACATACGCTGGGCTGGTGTCAGGTGTGGGAGCTGAGTTCATCCTAGAATTGAAGCAACAGGTGTTGGCTCTCAGCCTGTAGTAGAGCAATCATGGTGGCCTGGACTTTGTCACATGGCGAAAGGGAGCGAATAGGTAGGCAGACCGTGACATCCCGCCAGGGGAAGGGGGAGGCGGGCTAGAGGGGCAGGGTGGGATTCCTCCCTTTACGGTTTATATGTAGATATCCCCCAGAGCCTCATGTGCTCGTGGGGGTGCGACCTTCAGTGGATCAGGCCTCCCATGAGTTTACAGCTAGAAGTGATGTTGGGAGGTGAGGCCGTCAGGTCACAGCGAGCGTGGCCTGGCAGGGTCTGTCTCCTTCCCTCCTCTTTAATCTCTCTCCGTGTCGCTGCTGTGCCATGAGCCATTTCTCCTCTGTCCTGTTTTGGAGCCAGCTGATACAGACTGAAACCTCTACAAACTGTGAACTAAGATAAACCTTTCCCCCTTCAACTTGCGGGTGTCTGGTATTTTGTTTCAGCAGAGAGTAAGACACCTCACAACACCATGCGGCTGTCCTAAAGTAGGGATTTGGCAGCCGGGACTTCAGGGGCCAGAATTTCTTTCCTTCTGCATTCTGTGATGGGGCTGGGGAGGTGTGACAGGAAATGAAGGCCCGGGCAGGGGTTGAGTACAGAGATGGAGATCAAAGACCACTGTGGCATTTGCTGGTCCCACTTGCCCTCCAAAGGCCATGGTAGACAGCTGAGGCACAAAGCCACACGGCTCGATCCTTGTTATTCTGCAATTCCTGACAGGGGCTGGGCAGAGGAGATGAGGTCAGAGGGTTCTTCACCGTTTTCCCAGCCAGGAGCACAGCCTGCCTTGCTGGGCCACGTCAGGAATACGGTGTCCTACCCTGTTACCCATCCCACTTGATTTCTTGTTTGCATCAGACTTCACGATGCCCTTCTCTTTCTGCAGGTGGGAGAGGAAATTGGAAGGCAAAACCTGTGGCAGCAAGGCCTGAAAATTGCTTATAATTTCCAAGTGAGATGGAGAGAGTGACAGGCTTATAATGATTACTCTCTGATTCTGCTATGTTGTGGGCAAATTAGTCCTGAGGCCTAAGTCATGCCACCTCCTTTAAGGTGGCACTTTCTTAAGACTGCGAACTTGATTTGTCCACTGTAGCTCTTTGTATTTATTTTGAATACTACTTCTCGGGGATTTTTACATTAGGCTTACCTAGCTGCTGTTACTTGCTTTGGACTAATGTCAATGTCAGGCTTTATTTCCTTTGGGTAAGAACAGAACACACGCTTCATTTCATGTGCCACTTCAGTAGATGGTGGTAGCCACCAGGAGCTCTGAGTTGGGAAGAAATCTGTGGCCAAGACCAGACTCAGCAGAAAATTTTACTTTGATTGATTGGCAATGCCTGCCATGGGTATGGGAGAAAGAAATGAGGGTACCTGCGCCATCACCTATCTAGAAGGTTAAATTTCCTCATTTTTCTCTGTCCAATCTGTAGTCCTCAGACCTTTAAAATAAAAGGCTAGACCTCCTCTCCAGGGCTCTGTTACACTGTGCCCAGCATAGCGCTCTATCCAGAATGGGCTCACCTCTCTCTTGTTCTCAAAGCAAACTTTCCACAAAACAGACACGAGCAGCTCCCTGCTGCACCAGCAGCACATGTGGCCCTTCCAAGTCTGGACCTCGTTTTCCTCCCTAGTCTCCTCTGAGCCTCCTGCACAGGCACCTGATAGTCTAGGCTTGGCGAGTTTTTGCTGTGTTCCAAATGCAGAGCCCTTTCCTGCCTCCTTGAAGTTGCATGTACTCTTCCTTTGCCTGGAGAATCTCTCTCTGCTTCTTACCATTGGAGACCCGGCTAACCTGTCACTTCCTCTGTAGCTTCTTCCCTGGTATCTCCAGCCACCAGTGCTGCTGTCATCTTTTCCCAGAGCATTGTGATCATTTCTCCATCATACCTTGTGGACATGCAGACAGGTGTGTAACGGCACAGCGAACTATTTCTTACCAGGCTGTCAGCCATGCAAGGCGGGGACCACTGTGTGATATTGTAGCACAGGACTGTCCCAGAAGGGGCTCTGTGCAGGTTTACTGAGTGAATCAGTGTGAGAATGAATGAATTTCAGGATGTGCAGTGAGGCAACTTGAATTTTGAATCTCATTTTTTCTCACCTGCCAAGGACATGACTTAAATCACTCTTGTAATGAGAGACGAGGAGGAAGAGTGGTGATTAAATATGCTAGATAAAACTTCTCTATTTCATGTTTGGAATAAAAAAGGGAAAGTTGAGATACAACAGAGCTTGTTCCAGACCTGAGCTGGCTTCTCCAGTGGGGTCACATGACTAATCCTCCCTAGGGGAACCCAGGGCTGGGGGGTGGTGGTTTGTACCAGGCCGTTGCTGTCACAGAGGGCAGGGTGGGGGTGGCAGAAGGACCAAGGTTGGAGACACCTTTGCTACTGGGGGGAGAGTGCAATGGCTCCACAGAGGAACCAGCCTGAGCCAAGCTTTGGAGGAAGGGTGGGCATTCTTTGGGTGGGGAGCTGCTGCAGGTAGGGCAAGAGTCACGCACAAACTGCAGGGCAATGGCCACTACCTTTTCCTCAGCCAGGTCCCCAGCTGTGTGTCTGGATCCTGCCAATATGAAGCAATCATTGGCCTGTTGGTCTTACTTTCCCTTGGCAGCTCGTTGACTTGAGTGTCATGCGGCACCTTCTGCAGGTGATGGCGGCTATAAATTTCCTTACAGAGTTGACTGTGGCCCTGTCTCATCCTTCTACTGAAAAGACAGTAGGGAAGGAGGGAATCTTTGCACATTTTCTGTTGCTATAAAAACATTTGAGAGCAGGTAATTTATAGAGAACAAAAGTTTATTTGGCTCATGGGTCTGGAATCTGGGAAGTCCAAAAGCATGGCACTGCACCTGCTTAGCATCTGAGGACCTATTTAGTATTTTGTAATGTGGCAGAGGGTGTGACACGGACAGACAGAGTGAACGTGCCCAGGAGAGCACTCTTACAACAAAGCCACTCCTGTTAATCCATTCACTCAGGAAGGGACTAGTCTGCCCATGACCTAGTCACCCTCAAAGGTTCCATTTCTCAACATTGCTGCCCCAAGTTTCTTACCCATTTGAACCCCAGCAGAGAATGCCCTCTCACAAAGTACCCTTATAACCATCATCCTTCCCATCTAATAACCAAAGGGTAGACCTTGAGCAGTGCATTCAGGGACGGAAGGAGGTTCATAGGTCTCCAGATCTAGCTTTCATGGAGAGGAGGAGCACAGGTCACCCCAAGGGTCCCCAGAGCAGAACTGACCTGCTGGTGACTGTCTCACAGGACTAAGGAAGTGTGGCCTCACAACATATACCCCACAGAGTCAGGAGGGATTTTCTTTTCATCTCTGCCATCGCCATCCGCTCCTGACTCTGACTAAGGCCATGTGGGTTGCCTCAAACCACATGCTGGCATTTACGTAGTTCACATGTTCAGATCTCGGTAGGGAGACTAAACCAAGAGTAAGAGTCAAAGAATGCACAATTTGTGTATAACCTGATGCTGTCTGGAAACAGATATGTCCTTGGAAATTTGTGTAAAGCTAACTTCAGTTATAAAGCCTGGCATGGAGGCCCACACCTACAATCTCAGCAGTATGGAAGCCTGAGACATGAGGATCACAAATTTGAGCTCAGCGTGGGCAACATAGTGATTTAGCAAGACCTTGTGTCAAAAACTTCAGTCACAAATATATGTGCCTGACCAAAATGTTTGCTAGGCTCAGTTCTCTGCATTAATCCTCAAAGCAGCACTGCTCAGTAGAAACATAGTTAAATACAGGTATATTATTTAGACATTTCTAGTAAATGCATTTAAAAATGTAAAAAGAGGCCAGGTGTGGTGGTATGTACCTCCATCCTAGCATTCAGGTGGCTGAGTCAGGAAGGTTGCTAGTTGGAGGGCAGACTGGGCTATGTAGCAAGTTCAAGGCTGCCTGGACTACATAGTGTGACCCTGTCTCAAAAAGAAATGAAAAGAAAAAGTAAAAGAAAGAGGGGAAGTAAATTTTAATAGTATGTTTTATTCACCAGCAGTGGCCACGCTGGCTGGGGAGAAGCAGGAAGGAGGCTATGCATCCCCTCCCTACAGTGAGTGCAAGCTGGGAGAGGAGAACCCCACCACTCCTATAAGCAGCCGGCTGATTTGGAGCACAGGCTGAGATGAGAACAACTGAAGGAAAGATACAACCTAAAGCTCATATTGCTTGATTGACTTTGCAAGTCTACAGCTGGTAGTCTGAGCAACTATCTAGAGGTTAACAATATGCAATACTGTAACTATTTTGGATTTCCTAATGTCTTATCACTGTTCAGTTTTGTTTCATTTTATTGTTGTGTTTTATTCCCTTTAAAATAAAAAAATAATATGTTTTGCTTAATCCAATATATCCAATATCAAATCACTTCAACATGTAATTGTTTTTTCTTGCAATGATGGAATTGGAGCCCTGTCCCTTTGCACATGCCTGCCGGGACCCACAGGGAGTCTGGTAAGGGGGTGCTGAGGGAGTCCTGGAGCATGTCTATTTTTACATAGTTGGAGCTGGGGATTTAGCTCAGTGGCATAAGCACCTGCCTGGCAAGTGTGATGTCATGAGTTCGATCCCTGGTACAAAAAAAAAAATCTATCTATCTCTCTATCCATCTATCTATATACTGTTTTTACATAGTAGTTTGCAAATGTGAAAAAGTGGAAAATATAATATTAAAATTTTTAATTTTTGGCATACGTGATATAGTCACATGGTTAAAAGAATAAAAAGTGTTAGAGTAAAAAAAGTCTCTCTCATTGTTCCCTCTCTGTGTGACTACCATTCTCCAACCCCTCACTCAGCGATCGCCTTTTTTTGTTCATTTAGTAAGTTTTAGTTTCTTTTGAAAATGCAACTAAATTAAAAATTTCCCACCCCAACTTCTCCAATTTCTGAAATGTTGAAAGTAGGATATCATAAAGACTGCCCGCCCCAGCACTGTACACTTCGTGGAGGGCTTCCTGGGTCTGTACACAAAAGCTTCCTCATTCTTTAGTTTTCCACACAGCTGCATGGTGCTTTGTTGGGAGGATAAGGCACAAGGCTATAATCTATTTAAGCAATCCCTATTGGTGAATGCTTGTCTTTTCCAACCTTGGCTATAATAAGTTAGGCTGCAGGGACTAACCTTGTACACACATCACTTCACATGTTTGCAAGTCGTTCTGTAGGGTAAGTTCTCAGCAGAGGGGTGACTGGGTAGAGGTATATGCACTGGATTTTGTTAGATGTTACCAAATTGCCCTGTGTACGGGTTCTTCTTTCACTAACGTGTGAGGGCTTAGTTTCCTGTAGCATCTCCAAATAAAGAGGGCTATTAAACTTTGGGCTCTTGGCCAACTTGCTAGATAAACAAAGTAGTTTATCTCAGTGTAATTTTCACTTGTATTTTTCTGATTATGGATAAAGTCAAATATCTTCATATATTTATGGGTTGTTTATAAATTTTCTATTCATATATTTGTTATTGTCTTTAAAGTTTTTTAATAGCATGCGTACTATTTAAAGGTTAGCCCAGAATCTCTGATAGTATAACTTTGCCCCCCCCCAATTTTTCTTGCATGTCATTTTTTTCCATTGAGAAATTTTAATTTTTATTCGTTAACTTGATGTTTTTTCTTTTGTGACTTCAGGAATTTAAGGACTCTTGGTCAGAGGTGTCATCCATGGCTGTCTAGAAATTCTGCGGTTTTCTTCTAGTCATTTTGTGGTTTTTTATACTTTTTAAAGTCTTGGATCCCTTTGGAGTTTATCCCGGTATCTGGCAAGGGATAGGGATCTGAGACAGAAAGGAAGAGCCCAGTGACCTCCCAGAGGCATTTTTATTTTTCTTCCCCAGCTGCCTTAAATACCTGGCAACTGGTACAGCTACACCAAGCACTTGTGGCTGCTCTGGGAGAGAGATGAGTGCTTTGGCTGCAGCAGGCTTCAGTTATGGACTTGTCCCAGAGGGCTGTCCTGACGCCTCTCTAGATGACTCTGTTCCTACAGCCTTTCCTCGCCTACCCATGACCAAGGAGCAAGCCTAACCCTGCTGAGCAGGTGCAATCCTGCCTTTTTTTCTTGTGAGCAGCCTCCTCATACCCTTAGTGGGTTCAGTCTGTACATGGCTCTGCCTCACATTGCAGCATTAGCCCTAATGGAGTCTCTCCTGGATAGGCATATTTTTTTGCCTATTTGCAATTTCTCTCTTGTGTAGACTGTGCTGATCTGATACACTAAGAGGGGGTGGTACCAAAGGTCACTGGTGTCAAAAGTGGCCAACAGCAGGGTTTGGCAACAATGAATATAGCTAGCAGCCAGAGAATGGTAGAGAGTAATGGAGAACTGCCAGTGCTCTCCAGCTCTGGTTGGCCAGCAGAGATCCTAAGGCCTGTTCGTAGCTGCTTGCTCTAGGTGCAGGGAGGGCTGCTGACGCTCAAAGAGCTGCTAGCTGCTAGCATTCAAAACTCAGGGCTGTTAACATTAAAAGACTTTGCCAGATTGTGATTTTTATATGAATTGAGCATGAACGCCCAGCTGAGTAGTAACCATCCCCCCAAACTTGACAGGACCTGGAGACAATGGTGATAATCATCAGCAATGCAAGAAATAGCTCGAGAGCAGGCTCATGTCTGACTCCCATCTTACATGCAGCAGACAGACCATGCTAACGAGTGACATCTGACTTTCTCCAGATGGTCACCCTGTGCTATTTATTGATTCATCTGTATTTCCTCCACTGATTTGAGATGTCGCATTTATCACATCCTTGATTCCATACATGTCTAGGTCTATTTCTTACATTTTCTGCTACGTTGGCATGTTTATCTGGGTGTATACCAGTGACACTGTTGTAATTACCGGGGCTAGGGAACATGTGTTTTTCATAGCTCTTCTTTTTCCACTGGTATTTTGGTTTGTTTGTTTTTCTATCTTAATTCGAGAGTCAGCTTGTCTACTCTTGCATCTCCCCGATGCACCCTCCAATTCTGTGTGTATCTATAGACCAGTTGTTAATAATATGAATTCTGCCATAGAGTGCCTGTGTTCAAATCCCAATGGCCATTTTATCTGTGAGTGTGTAAATATCTTCATTTTTTTTAACTTCAAATTCCCCACAGCATATTTCATAAGGTACTGTGTTATAACAGCAATCACATAGATAACTCAACTGACAGCTATTTAATGAAAGGTCCAGAAGCAGGGAGGCTCTAGCTCCAGCCTCCTGCACTGAGCTCAGTCAGCTCTGAGGTTCTCCTAGTTCTGGTCCTGGGATGACACTGCTCAGGGTCACTTGATGAATGCAGTGTCTACGGGTGCCACATTCAGACATAGTTGCTGTAACTTCTCTGCCAGGGGTGTCCCTTCCCAGTGACCCTCCAGCAGCGAGGTGTCCTATCTCATTGGTCAGAATCACATGTCTGTGGCTCAAAGGACCACCATGACTAGCTGAGAGCAATTAGATCCCCCTCTTGGCTGGGCTCCACTGGTAGAGGGGGTGGTACATGAAGTCTTTGACATCTGTAGCTCAGATGGAAAGAGGAGGGCAAGACAGCATCTGGCCTTCCCCCTGTGGGCTGTCTATAGTGGAGGTGGCAGATGACCGCTCAGCAGCACCTTCAGGGTCTGAGGTTACCTCTGGCTCCATGGAAATTTCCAGGGCTCTCTCCTCTGGCTTCTCACCCCGATACCTGCAGGCAGGTCTCCCGCTCCTGAAGTTTCCCCTATGCTAGTTCTAGATTCCACATACAGAGCCCTCAACAAGTATCAGGTACTCGGCCTGCTCTTTGTGTGGCCCTGCCTCAGCTGGAACAGTCACGTTCTCTGTCTCTGTCCTCTGCCAGGGGTTACTTCTCCTCAACTAGTCTGTGAGCACCTCCTTGATGGATGTGTGCGGTGATTCACATCACAGGATCTCTGCAGATCTGTGTGGCACCAATGAGAGACCTCTGTGACTCTGGCGTATCGTCTCCTTCCTCCCTTTCCTGAGCACCTGCTTCTCCCTGTATTCCACACAGAGACTGGGGTGTGATTGATGGCCACCTGGTAACTGCCTGGTTTTCAAAAGTTCCAGCAGCAGGAGACTGAGTGAATTGGGGGCTAGCGGGGTCCCAGGCTGCAGCTTGTCTTGGGTTGGCCAGGCCGTGGGTCTTACTTCCTGTGGGTTCACTGCCGGAGGCCCCTCAGAGGAGGCAGGAGAGGTCATCAGCAGAGAGGTCTGAGCGCTCAGGTTCCTGCCCATGAGACCTGGTAGAGACGGGAGCGATGTCTGCTGGGCGTGTGTCCCGTGCTTCCTGTGACCCTCACCCTCCGGCTGAAGGAGCTGTAATGGGAAGCGGTTTCAGTGGCACAAGTGCAGGGCTCCTGGAACTCTGTGGAACTCTTGTTCCCTTGATAGCGCTCAGAAGGCAAGGTTCCCCCTTCAGGGTCTTCTTGGTTCCGGGTGACATGGGGGTGGGGGTGCAGGGAGACGGCTGTTCCAGCAGTTGGGTCCACTTTAGGTCAGATGTGGGAGTGGTGAGTATGCCCGCCAGGGTCCAGCTTGAGCAATGCCTCTGAGCCTACTCCGTGCCAGGTGCTGGTCGGGCTATCTCACAGGGTGTAGTGCCCACTTTTATTCACCACCTAAAGCCAAGGATCAAGCCAGGTGTTTACCACACTTTCCTTCTTTTAACCTCCTGACATTCTCAGGAGACAGGTGTTATTCTCCTTCTTGGTCTCATTTTGCAGATGAAGAGATCTGGGTTCCCAGAGGTTCAGCTGCCTCAGAAGTCCAAGGGCCGAGAGGGGCTCAGCCATGTGCAAGAGGGCAAATCCAGAGGCGGAAGGTGATGTCCACATTTTCACCGCTGATGACTGGATGTTGGGTGGGCCCAGGCCTTGACTGTGTTAGGCCTCTCCCGTGTTAACCCTTTGTTGCTAGCCTGTAGGGGAAGGTCCAGAGGGTCCAGGCTAGGGGTTGGGTCCAAGAACACTGTGGTAGGATTCAACATGTGACCTAGCAGTGCAGCTGTTTGAGTGTCCTGGCCACATGGTGGCCCTGGTCTGGGAGACTGGAGAGAGTGACAGGTCCCAGTTTTCATGGGGGCAAGCTGTTCGCACACTGCTGCTTTCTTGGCTGACACATGTGCTGATTCCTTTCCTCATTTGGCTCTCAAAGGACTTGGTAATGGAATTGAAATCTGAATGAATTGTCTGATGCATCGTGACTAAGCTTACAATGTGCCAGTGTCCCCCAGGGATGGCCTTCAAAGGCAGGGCTGGAGTGCCAGGACCTGATGTGGAGGAGGCCAGGCCCAGGGAGACCTGCCTTTAGCTTCTCTGAGTTCTGGAGGTGCTCACAGGGATAGGTCCATGAATTTGTGGCATCAGCCTCTCAGCTTTCTGGGTGAGGTTTGGTGGTACAGTCTGCTGGTCTGCCTCCGGGGTAGATGACAGTCAGGCTCCATACCCTACTTTGTTTTTGTTTAGCTTTTGTTACATTCATGTACTGCTACTGATTCCATTTTGACTTCCCATGAAGATCCATATCTTAGTCTTTGTTTAATATCATGCAGCGTCATGGGACATTTTAAAATTTCACTTCCAGTATTTTATATCCATTTCGTGTATGTTCAGGGAGCCACTCATCTTTTTTGCTCCCTGCCTCTGCTTCCTTTAGCCTCCTTCCTGCTTCTGTTCTTCCCAAGGGAGATGCTCTCAAATGGAGCAACTATTCTTCGTCTGACTTTATGTCTGACATTTTTACCTGGCTGATCAGTGAATACAAAATTGCATTTTATGTCCTGACAGGTATTCTCTTAAAATCTGCCACCCAGAGTAAGGCAGCAGCTAAGAGCTTTTATTGAGCTAAAACTCTGTGCACCATATTTCCTGTTCTCTGAATCTCTTTGATTCTCACAATGACTTTTTGATGTCGATACGCTTGTTACCATCCATTTTATAGACGAGGACACTGAGACTCTGGAAAGCTAAGCACCTTCCTCTCTCTAAATTGTATAGCAAGTGACAGAATCTGGACTCTTCAGCCCTCTGCTTTGCTATTCAAGGTGTGACCCTTAGGCCAGTAACACGAGTAGACCTGTGAGACTTGCTGAATTTAGGGCTCCCTCTCAGACCTGCTGAATCAGGAACCAGGTGATACATTCTACTTGGAGAAGCCATGGCCTAGTGTCCCTTTCTTCCTGTTGATGCTGCCTGTTATGGTTTATGCCTAGATGTCCCCCAAAAGCCTCAAGCAGTCATGGGTTGGTGGGCTTTTCAGAGGTGGCTGAATGTAGCATTTGTGATTGATTTGTGGTCCAGTGCTGGGATTAAGGGCATTAGTGCAACACCTGCCCTAGGGTGAGTAGCCTGCATATGATATAACGGACAGAAAGGGGCTTGTCCTTTCCCTACCTTGCTTGTTGCTGTTGCTGTCTTGTACTCATCATGAATTGTTGCTCTCTGCCATGTGTCACCCTGCCTTGGAGCCAGCCAATTATGGACTGGAAATTTTACAGGCTGTGAGCTAAGTAACCTTTCTCCCTTTAACTTTGGGTGTTGGGCATTTTGTCTTAGCAATGAAAGAAAAATAACTAAGACACTGCCTTAATTCACATTGGCATTTGAAGGTCACAGCCCCCACCCTGCCCTGATTGGCCTTGTCCCTGTCCTCATCCACCCCTGAGCTCCTCCATCAGGAGGTACATGTGTCAGACAGATGCTGGGATGGTGAATTTTACATGTCAACTTGGTTGGGCTACAGTCCTAAGATGTCTTGCCAAATACCATTCCAGAGGTTTGTATGAGGATATTTTTTAGATGACATTAACATTTTAGTGAGTACTATTCAAATAAAGCAGATCGTTCTCCATAATGTGGGTGGGCTCCATCCAATCAGATGAAGAGGGGTTTCTGCTGGAAGATGGTTCTCAGGCTTGAACTGCAGCTCTTTCCTGGTCTCTACTTGCTAGCCTTCCCTGCAGATTTTGAACTCATCAACCTCCATAATTATAAGAACTAATTCCTTAAAAACTTCTCTCTTTTACCCCCTTCTCTTTCCCTCTCTCCCTCTCCCTACACACACACACACACACACACACACACACACATCCTATTGGTTCTCTTCCTCTGGAAAACCCTAACTGCTACACAGAGCCAAGCACCAGTCCAGTAATTTTACTATTTCATTACCTCGATGTCCAGCTGAGCCACTAATTGAGGCCTGCTATTACACTGGGTGGAATGAACACTGTGAGTTAAAGAATAAAGGAGTCCCCTTCTCCTCGCTATTCTTTCTACTTAAACGCCACCCCTGATTTTTGAGGTTGAGTATCCTTTAACATTGTCTGAGGAAAAGGCCCCCACACTTGTCCTCTTACAGCTGCAGGTCCTGGGCTCAATGGCAGTGCCAGGTCCCCATCAACCTTCCCATCTTTGATATGGACAACTGAGACGTCCCCAAGGATGAATGAAATCCCACGTCTAGGAAGCCTTAGTACTGCTCCTGTGCCTCTTCTGTATAGAAATTCCAAACCAACCCCTGGCCAGGCCTAAGCTGCTGGGTTAAGTGGGCGTCTTCTCTGGTTTTCACTTCAGGCACACTCAGCCCTGCTGCCTCCCATGTGAAATGGAGGCACGAGGAAGTGGCAAGAGGGGACGATAGTATGGAGTCCTCTTCCCTGGAAGCTTTGGAACCATTGAGTGGCTGGTCTGCCTGGACACAAGTCCTGAACCATATGACTTAGCTTGAGAACTTTGATTCTAAAATTGGTACATTCCAGTGTGCTGCTCTGGGAAGTGGGTGAGACAGAGTCCTATCCCCTAACAGACCTGAGTTTTTCCTCTGGACAGGAATGGTCTGGAGGATTAGGAGCTTGGGTGCTTACTTTGGTGTTAGGCCTCCGAAAGTCCCAAGTCATAAATACTGAGGGGTGGTGGGCAGCCATGTCCTACTCATCTCTTCTTCAAAGCTAATTTTATATGTCAGCTTGGCTGGGCCATGGTGCCCATATATCTGGTCAAACATTATTCAAGTTATTTCCATGAAGGTGCCTTAAGGATGAAATTTACATTTAAATCTGTGGACTTTGAGTGGGGCACGTTATCCTCTGTACTGTGAGTGGGCCTCATCCAATCACTTAAGGCCTTAAGGGAGTACCAGCTAACCTCCCCTGAACAAGAAGAGATCCTGCCAGCTGATGGATTTTGGGTCTGAACTATGGCCATTCTCCAAGTCTCAGGCCTGCTGGCTTACCCTGTGGATTTTGGACCTGCTAATCTCTACATTCATGCATGTGATTCTTTAAATTCTCTCTCTCAAGGGACTGATGTGAGAGTTTGTTGGAAGTGCACGCATGGTATACAGTAAGCACTCAATAAGTATTACTTACTACAATAAAAAAAAGTTTTTGTGACAAACTCAGTTGGACTGGAAGACAAGGTGCCATGGTGTGAAAACCAGGAAAACCAGAGATGAGTTAACTGATGCGTTTGTAGCTAAGTATGATGTTGGGAGACAGAAGTTCTAGGAAATGGGTCTCTGGGGTGTGGCCTGGAAGAGTCTGCCTCCCTCCTTCCACCCTTGACCTCTCTTTGCTTTCTGCCACCATGCCACAAGCTGTTTCTCCTCTGCCCTGCCCCACTGCCATGCCGCCTTGCCTTGGAGCCAGCCAAATATGGACTGAAACCTCTACAAATTATGAGCCAAAATAAACCTCTCCTTCTTGCAATTGTATGTGTTGGGTACTTTGTCCCAGCAATGAAGAAAGTAGCTAAGATGGCATCTAAGCTTTATTTTTTTTTTTTAGGTGTTATGCAGAGGAAACAAGAAAAAAAACCCTTCAGTAATCATTCCTACTCTCTTTTTAGGGACAGTTTCCCAACTTTGGTTTAATGAAACCAAGTTCAAGCAATGCTTGGCAGTGACAATGAACCGAGGAGGCCAAAAACAGACCTTGAGGCCACTGAAGTGGCTGGATCTGCAGGACAGGATATTGTAGAGAGAACAGATGTGGGAAGTTAGGGCCAGATGGGCTGCAGAGGTAGTTCAGTGGTAGAGCGTTGGTCTAGCATGCCTGAGGCCCTGTGTTTGGTACCAAGCACTACAAAAAAGTTGGGGCTAGAAGTCCAAATGTCTATATCATCAATGCCAAAGGCTGAGAGCAAACTGAATAGACACAGACCCAGGGCAGGGTATCCAGATCCTTCCAGAATGTGCCTTCAATAAAATTCTGAAAGCCTAACAGAGATAGGAGAGGTTGATGAGGGGGACACTGGACCTTTGACCCATCCACAATGTGGAGATCTCCTAATGCCTCATTAACATGCTGTGCATCCAGATAAGATAGCAGAATTCAAAGGATTAAATAAAAAGATGATTATAATAAATGAATAGATGGGAATCTCAAAAGGAAGAAATATAAAACCATTTTTTAAAAATGAATGTAAATTACAAAACTGGAAAGTTCAATTGCTGAAAAGAAAATTACTCTAGATGTGGTTCATGTCAAATGGAGACTTCAAGGGGAAAAATAAAAGATCTATGGAAAGTATTAATCTGGAGAACAGAAGAAAAAAATTGAAGAAAAATGACCAGAGCCTCAAAGACTAGTAGGATAATATCAACTTAATTTAAATATCTATAACTTGAGAGCTAGAAGGGGCAAATAGGGAAATTCTCAAATTCCCATTCTCCACTTGGCTGCCCCAACTTTCCTTCCCTTCTCCCAGTGAGGTCAGGCCTCTCCAGAGGGTAAGTAAAATTGATATCAAACATGGTGGTAAAGAACAGACACTCTTCCCTATAACACGACCCTGGTGTTATTCTTGGCTTTTGGTCTGGTCTGTTCTAACAGAAAGCAGGATGTGTGTCGTTCACATCCTTCTCCACTGGGTGTGGTGTCTGCTGGGAAATGTTAAGATCTATTTCAGGGATTCATTCAGCTGCTCATAATACATGAAGTCTCCACAGTTCACATTCATGTTTCATTTGATCTTCATTATAACCTTCATTATAATGGTGGGAGGAGCTCACATCATTCCTTACTTAGAAATGGGGAAACTGAGGTTCAGTGCTGTCTGGTCACCCACTGAAAATCACCAAGGGCAGGTGGCGCAGGTAGTTTGTACACAAGCATTCACTGAGCCCTAGGTCCTGCGTTAGGGGCCTGGGACGCAGAGGCAGGTAAGCCACCGGCACAGTGGGGTCTGCAAAAGATGCCAAAGTCAGCACATCTTCCGGTCTGCTGCTTCTGTCTCATTGAGTCAAAGCATTTCCTGAGGACTGATTCTGGCACTCTGACAGGTGCGTGAGGGGGCATATGCTCAGCGACATCATTCCTTTTCCACAAGGACTGACAGTTTCCTCAGAAAGATAGAATTCTGTGTGGAACAGCAGCCCACACCATTAGGCCCAGTCTGTGCTGCTGGGGGGAAAGTCAAACCTTAAGGAGAAGACAGCATGTTAGGAGCAGTAGGATTCACACTGTTTTCTACAGGAAGAGCAACCTGCATTCATGCAGGCAGCACATAGAACCCAATTTTAAGGAGGAGGAGAACCATTTGGAGGTGGGGGAACAGTCTGGTGGGGCCAAGGGGTGGAGTCGCGTAGCTTGGGTCTTTGTACAAGAGATACATTGAGTTATGGCAGGATCTTGTAAGTTTGGGCCCGTAGTGGGAGAGAGAAGACTAGAAGGGTGTCTACTGGAGGTCCTGTTCCTGAGGCCGCTGGGTTTCCCACTGGCATCACTTGCCTCAAGTTTTCAGTCTTAGCTTCAGATTTAGGCTATGGTCTTCTGAGAGTCCACCTGACACCTGCCTAGGTCCTTCAGAGTATCTCTGGGTTCCTTTGCAATGGGAAAGAGCTCCCAGGATCTGTGTCAAGCAGCATAAATGCATACCCAGGATTGCACAGTCAGTGCACTACTGACCTCTGACCACACCTCCTACCACCTTTTTTTTTGTACCGAGAATCAAACTCAGGACCTTGTGCTTGCCTCGCAGGTGCTGTGCTCCTGAGCTGTATTCCCACCCCCGCATCTTCTACCGCTTCTCCCTTCACTCACTAAGTGCCCATCCCACTGATAGTCTGTCTAGCAAACCCGTCTCCTCCTGCTGCGTGGCCTTTGCAGTGGCTGTTGGGAATGCTCAGAATGCTTTGCTTCTAGCTCAGCATGTATCTTTCTCCTTTTCTCCTTTTCTTTTTTGTTTTGTTTTATTTTGTTTTGATTTTTTTTTGACACAGGTTCTCATCATGTAGTTCAGCCTGGCCTTGGACTCAGTATGTAGCCCAGGCTGGCGGCTAAGAACTCACAGTGATCCTCCTGGCTTAACCTCCTAAGTGCTGGGATTATAGGTGTGCACTATCACCACACCCAGCTCTTTCTCCTTTCCACTCTTTAGTTTCACCCTACTATGGCTTTCTATGATTCATCCTTCTGAAGTAGGTCCTTTCTTACCTCCTAGCTACTCTCTGTTACATCATACTGTTGCCTAATACTTTAAAAGTATTTACAATTTACTGTGATTTCCTGAGACACTGTTGGTTTATCCCTTGAAGAATATAAACCACATGAGAGGATGAATTCCGTGGATCTTGTCCACTGAGCATGTACGGGACAGAGTAGATCCTCAGTCAACGTTTGCTGAATTGATGAATAGACAACATTTCTCCCCAAATCTTCTAATTTATTTCTAGAATGTCCCCAAAAGTCTCATGTGTTTAGAGGTGAGGATTTGAGAAAGTGATTGGATCACTGTATTCATTGGTGGACTGTCTATGGATGAGTCTACAGCTAAATGTGTTGTTAGGCTGTGGGGCCTGGTTGGAAGAGGTGTGTCACAGCAGACGTGCTTTTGGAAGTATATTTTCCTCCCTGGTTTCTCCTTTCTATCTTTGCTTCCTGGCTGCCACAGATGAGCAGCTTTCCTCTGCTGTGCCCTTCTGCTATGATGTTCCTGATGATGGACTGAACACCCCAAACTGTGAGCCAAAATTAACCTCTCCTTTAAATTGTGGGTGTCAGGTATTGCATGTCAGTGATACGAAAGTTGACTAATACAGCTTGGAAGGTTTGTAGACCTCCTGAAATAAGAGGTAAATTTCTACATTTGTATTTTTTTTTTTCCAGGGGCATAGGTCAGTGAAAATCACTAGTGTTCTTCACCAAATACTTCTTGCTTACATCTTCTGAGCAAAGTATGGAATTGACCTTCTGTGGCCCTTTTGAAATTAGGATTGTCCAAGAACTTTTTGGCCTCTGAAATGTGAATGGAAATAATGTGCATCTTTTAGGAGCAGATGCTGTAAGAGCCATTGTGATTTACCAGATTTCTTCCCTCCATCATGATTGCAGGATCTGGAAGTAAATTTTGGTTGTGTTAATCCATGGAGATTTTGGACTTGTTTGTTACTACACATAGTCTAGCTCATCCTGACTGATCAAGGATTTAACATTATACTCTTAGAAAATTCTATTAGACAAACAAGTTCAAAAGCCACAGGCATAGGGATCATCTAGAGTGGTGCTGGTGTGCAGGGAAGGTTAAACTCATGTTCAGTAGTGACCCATAGGGTACCATTGGGTGGTGTCATTAGGCGGGAGCTTATTATATGTTGTTATATGAGGTCAACAACTCTGCAATGCAGCTAGTAAGCGTCCCATTTTATAGATGAAGCTGAGGCACAGAAAGTTTTAAGCATTGTTACTCAAAGTGTGGTCTGCAGGCCAGCAGCACTGGTGTCCCTGAGAACTTGTTAGAAATGTAGAATCTTGGGCCCCTTTGCCATCCTACAATATCAAAATCTGCATTTTGACCAGCTCCCTAGGTGATTTCTGTGTGCGTTAAGGTTTGAAAACATTGACTTGGAGAACTTGCCTGATATTGGCTATCTAGTACCTGGATGGGGAGCAAGGGTGGCCATCATTCCAGGCACAGGAGTAGTCCTCCAGCCTACTCCTGGGCCCCACTCCTGGCCATAAGCACAGGAACCAGGATGTGCAGGATTTGGGTTGGGCGCCTGTTCTTCCTCCAGCCTGTGTTCACTGCCTTCCCTGGCAGGTAGATCTTCAACCATTTTGAATGATTAATGGTAACCAAAGCTGTTTACTGACTCAGAGAATGATCCAGACCCTGCCTATAGGTTGTGTTTTCTTTCCCACTGTGGACCTGTTGGGAAAAGTGGGGCTGAGGTGGAGTCTATCATGGTGTCCACAGCGGGAAAGTCTCACTCCTGGCATAGCTGTAGTGACTGCGGAGCTGGGGTAATTTCTTCCTAATGGCAAACGTGTGCCTTGGTGCCTTTGTGATGACAAACAGGGCCTCCTTGGCATGAAGTTTAATGTCTGCTCGGAACGTAAAGTGCCCTGATGCTAAACCCACAAGAGGACCCACACAGTGCTTGATCCTGAGCCCAGATCTTGGTACCCTGCAGGTGCTTGCCTCTGCTGCTGGGGCCAAGCCATGTATTATCAGGCCACAGATGAGGAAATGACCAGGAAGCTTTAGACATGGTCAGGGCTGAGCATCTGCGGGAAGAAGAGCCCAGTGGCCCATGGCTTTTAGTGCCCTTATCAGCCAGTTGCTTTCATCTCCACGGAGCCTCAGAGGTGCTGAGGAAATTGAAACTCTTGAGCAGAGAAGCATCATTTGGCTTCTCCTCACTAGCATCACCAGATCGTTTTTAGCTCTGCTTTCTCCAGATATTTAGTTTTTCCATGAAACAAGCTAAGATCTGGTTATCCATCTTCCTGAGAATATCTCATACTACAGAGTGATCAATTAATTCAACAAATATATGTAGAGTATTTATGGAGCACCAAGCACTAGCGACAGAAAACGTCATGAAACATTTTGCATCTGTGCAGGCTCGGACAAGGGCGGATATGGAGAATAAAGCGGCAGTGCCTGTCTCCGCTTGCTGTGGTAGTTGGGGTGCGTGGTCCCAGGCACAGAGGAAGGAAGTGTGGAGCAGTGGTTTAGAACTTCGGCTGCACTCCCCATCGGCAGCCTCATTGGCTCCCTCAGAAGCAGGTCTGTGAGGCAGAGCAGCAGTGGGCAGCAGGAGGACAGCTGGCTGAGCTCTTACTCTAAGCCCATGGCTGTGTGAAGTCCCTGAGACACATGCATATTGAAGGCTGAGTCAGCTGGTGCTTGGGGGTTGGGATGCAGGGCCATTACTATCTGAGAACCTGATTTACAGTGGTACCTCGGTTCACAAATGCTTTAGTTTGCAATTCTGTTCTCAAACAGAAGGGTTTGGTAATGTTTCGTATTTGTTTGCAATCTTGATGTCAGATGACAAACACTACTGCAGTTATCTTTCTCACCCAAACATAAAAGTGGCCATCTTTCCCCAAATCCTAGAATAAATCAAGTTCGTGAACCGAGGCCCCACTGTACTACCTGGAGGAGTGAGTTCACGAGGCACTGGAGCTAGTTGGTGGCAGAGCTGGCTGCAGCTTCCGGCCTCCCTTCTCTCTCTGTGTGGACTGGACACTCACTCCACTTCCCAAGCTGAGCTTCATTTTTGTTCTAATTTGGAAATGTGGCGGTGGAGGGGCCGAGGGTGCGGAGACACTCTGCAGGATGGTGGCCAACTCCCTTCCCATGGAAAAATGGAGCCCATTACCACTTGGTAATGTGCAGAAAAACAACAGAAACTCTCTCCTCTCCTCCCCTCCCCTCTTCTTTTCCCCTCACCCCCTACCCGGACATTTATTTTGGAGCGACAGGAGGCTAATGGGATCACTCAATTGCCCTGATAATAAATTACCCCCAAGTGCATTAATTGAATGCTTCACAACAAACAGTTTCCATTGACACGGCCTCCCTCCTTGGTCTCTCCTGCTCTATGGCCCTTCTCCTGCCCCCATCCTAGGCCTTGCTTCCTGCTGGCTTGGCCTGGCTTGGCCTGACCGGTGAGCCTTTTCTCAGTTCTGGTCTGAAGGATGATGACCCAGACAACAGCACTTTCAGGAGGAGCTTATTGAATAGTGGTGCAGAGAAGAAAGTGTAAAGAGGGCCTTGGTGGGATCAGGATTTGAATCCAGGCTTTGTTACTTCCCAGCTGTGTGGCTAGGAAAGTCGCTGACTTGCTAGTTGTTTGGTTTCACCACTTGCAAGCGGGGCTAATGCTGCTCAGCAGGCAGCACCCATGCGGTTAAGAGTCAGTGCCTGATGTCCCTGGCATCGAGTGGGATTTTAGCAAATACCAACCATTGCTTTGTCAAAAAATTAATATACGCAGCTAACTTTCTGACGTATATTGCTTTGAGTTGTCAGCATAAGAGGCTGGTGTGTGTGGGGGGACTGGAAAGAGGGAGAAAGGATGAGACACAGATGAAAATGGAGCAGAAACAGTGAAAATGAGAAGGAAGAGGGGAGAGCGAGGTGGGCAGAGAAGATGAGCGGGGCTGGAGACAGTGAGCCCGGCTTGGTCGGACCGGGCTGAAGCCTTCTGTGACCCTGCACACACAGTCGCCAGTCTTCCTAGCCAGATGTCTGAGGCTCTACAGCAGGCAGAAAGGGGCAGGTTGGAATTTGGAGACCTGTCTCGATTCCCTTGCGGAGCAGATGTCTGTGTGTTAGCAGAAGATTTGAAGGGATGATGGCACACTCCCCTACGACATATAATTATTGTGCAGTTGCCAGTGGGATACACAGCTGTTGGGTATTTTCAAGGCAAACGACTCTGGAAGAGTAAGAAAATAAACGGTTTATGCAGTGCAAGGTCTGGGGTGTCAGTTATAGATGGAAGGCAAGCGTCATCTCCTGCCTCAGCCTGGAGGATAAGGACAGGGTGTCTGCTGGGTCTCAGGGTTTCCAGCTCTGGGAAGGGACACTGTGTTCTTGTGGCTTCCTCTCATGTCATCCCACATGTCATCATGTGTATCTGGCTTCCAACCCAACTGGGCTCTAGGATGGACAAGTCACTCCTGGTGCTCCCAGTCCAGAGAGATGTCAGGTGTAGTCCCATCTGCATGTCACAGGGCACAGGGGCAGGAAGGTGCACAGCTGGGTTGGGAGCCACAGAGATGCAACCACTTCTGATTGAGAAAATGAGAAACCCTTCATGGATGAGTGGGCAGAACTCCTTACTTGGACTGAGCCTTTGAGCTGAAGATGTTGGTTTCAGTTTCTTGTTTAGAGTTGAGGGCAACCATCAAGCTACTTTCTTGCATTTGTACAGCCGGTTTCTTTCCTTGTGTCTCAGTTTCATCATTTACAAACGGAAGATGGTAGGTTCTCTTTCTCCTAAAAATTAAACCAGAGAATGCCCACAGAGTGTATTGAAAATGTGTGACCTGTTCTAAGTGTTTACAGGTGGGCAACTCCTGAGTGGGATTATCTGATGGCAGGACTCCTGCCCTGAGCCCAAGGCTCCCCTTTTCTGTGCTTCCACCTGGGACTCTTATTCCTATTGCTGGTGCTGCTTGTGGGCACAGGATCTGTGCACCAGAGGCCTGGAGAGGTGCTCAGGGAGCCCCTGCTCTTTCCTGCCTTGGATAGGTTGCTAAGCTTGATTCCTGAACCCCTGATTGTCTTGGACCACAAACTGTTATGGGGTGAGTATCCTCTCTGCTTTCAACTAGCAAAAATACATGTCTCTTGGGCTCTGCCCTAGTTCACTTGAGATGAATTTCAGTTGGTTTTAAAGTTTAAATTTTGAGTTAATAGAATTTAGCAGAGAACCTGGGGGGTGGAGAGGGAGGTGGTAACCCAATAACTGTAAGTTGCCAAGGAGGGAAGCAGTAGATGCTTTACCCCTGTTCAGATGACCCATATAACCAGGTAGCCTGGCGGTGTTCCCTGCCTATCACCACTTCAGCCTGAAGCGTGGTTCAGCGGGTGACCAGGTGTGCTCTCGTGGCTGGAGCTGAGCTGGTGAACTTCGGTGCAGAGCACTATCTTTGCCATTTAGGATAGGAAAAACTTGGTCAGAGAGAACAAAGCTCAAGAGTCTCTTTGTAAGCAGCGTCCAGGTCTCACAGAGGGACACTTGGTTCTCAGAGGCCACCAAACCGTGTGTACTTTCTGCCAAGCAGATCAACTCTGACCTTAACTGCAGCGTCGCAACACATGACCTGTGCATCCTTGAAAACCAAAGCATTCTGTGGCTGTCAGTACCACAAGTGATAAATATTTGTTAAGAGAATGAACTTATGTTTGCTTCTTTGATTTAGACTATTGTCTCCAGAAAGCCTAGTGAATTGTAAATATGTTTTCTGGGAGAGGCTGCCTGTTAAGCTATGAAACCCTTAAGAGCTGTTTGTTGTTTTTGCTTGGTTACCTAACACAGTCTTGGGGTGCCCTAGCTGGTCATCTTGGTGACCATACAGAAGCTCAGAACAGGATGAGAGGGTGGAGTTGGTTTCCATCAAGTCAGGGAGTCTCAGGCTCTAGAAGAGGACTGATCAAGGTCCACAGTTTGCCAGTCCTGTTGAGAGGGTTTTGGGTGCTTCTGAGGAGGAACTGAAACTTGTGTCACTTCAGAATTCCTCCGGATGCAGGTCTCCAGAAAAGAACAGGAGTTGGCCAGCTTGGAATGCTTCTCCTGTTGACAAATTGCCAGCTGTGATGTTGAGACTGGGGGACAGCAAGACATACCTCAGTCACTGCTCTATCACTGCAGCGTATTTTATATAAGTTTTAAAGATTTTTAAAAAATTATGATAAGGACCAAAATGAAGGATAGAAGCAGGAAGAAAATGTCCAAGTGGGAAGAGGAATGATGAAGGGGGAGGGGGAGAGAATAGGGATAAAAAGTAAAAAAGACTAGAAGACAAACAATAGAGACAAAGTTTTGTAAATGGAGAGGGGAAGGATTGAAGGGAAGGGAGGGAAACAGGGGAAGGAAAATTAAGATATGCTATGTACAAGTCCGAATTCCCTAGGATGAAGGTGATCACTATGTATATCAAAAGTGTACCCATAAAATTAATTTAAAAATTCTGTTAAAATACACATAACATAATGGCTGTTTTAAGTGTTTTTTTGAAATAGGGTCTTGCTGTGTGGTGCAGGCTGGCTTCTAACTCACAATTCTGCTGCCTCTGCCTTCTGACCTTGAGAATGCCAGGAGGACCAGGCTGTACTCTCATGTTCTGCCATTTTTTGAGCTTCTTGACCATCCCTGATAGAAATTCCAGACCCATTCATCAGTAACTCCCTAAAACCCCTCCCGCCCAGCCCCTTGTAACCATTATTTTCCTTTCTGTGGAATCATGCAATAAATAATACTTTTCTCTTAGTGACTGGTTTATTTCACTTAGCATAACTCCTTCAGGATTTCCCTGTGTTGCAGCTTACGTTGGATTTTCTTTTCTTGGTAAAGCTGAAGGATCCTCTTTTGTATGAAGATGCCTCATTCTGTGTTTCCATTTGTCTTTTGCTATATTTGGGTTGTTTCCACCTTTGGTTATTGTGAATAATGCTTCTATGAACAATAGTGTACCAGGATCTGTGTCAGTCCCTGCATTTAATTCTCTGGGGCCTATATCCAGAAGCAGAATGAGTGGACCATATGGAATGTCTATGTTTAGATTTTGCGATATCACTACGTTGCTTTCTGTAGTGGCTCTACCATGTTCCACCCTGCTAGCAATGGCACAGGGGCCGGTTTCTCCACACACTCACCAATACTTGTTACTTTCTACTGTCTGTTGTTGTTGCTGTTAGCCATCCCAATGTGTGTGTGTGTGGGGGGAGTGTTCATATTTTTTTAAAAGTAGCTCTTTCCTTGGTCATAAATATCAACAAGAACAAATATGTACATGCCTATCCTTGAATTTTGAAAGATAACAACTGTCTGACTTCAACAGACAAACAACAAATGAAGATTCAGCTTGCAAGGTGACACGGAGCTGTGAGAAGCCAAGAGATGTGCAGTAATGTATATGCACATAGGGCTGGGCACAAACGGCAAGTGGTTCCCATGAGGGAGAGGACTTTGTCGCATTTTTATCGTGGAAAAAAAAACCTGGGTTTTCCCACTGCATCACGCACAGCATGGTGCGTGTGTGCGCGTGCATGTGTGTGAGTGGGTGATGGTTCTCCCCCCGGCTCCTCTTGGACCAGGCAGCTTGTCTGCCATGCAATTCACCCTCCAATTCTGCTCTCCAACCTTTCTTCATCCTTTGGTCCTGGATGCTGGTGAGATGGATGCAACACAGTTTTGCATCCTGAGAATGAGGGTCTGGAAAGCAGCCCAGCAAAGCCGCAAAACTCATAGATGTTCACTGACCACTGTGGCAGGCTGTTATGGACTTGTTCCTGCAGTAATTTTGTGGGATCCCCCCAACTGAGCAAAGGAAATTGCTGCTATTCTACCCACCATGAAAGTGTTACAGAGGTAAGTGGTTTCTCAAGTCACCCAGCTGGTAAGCGTCGTTGGAGCCAGGACTTCAGCCTGGGTCTGCTGAGGGAAAGCTGGCTCCTGCACCATGCCCCCCTCACACAGGTGGTTGAATCAGAGGAAGTGGCGACAAATATCCAGCTTGGCACCTGGGGGGCTGGCCACACCTTCAAGGCTCATTGTGCTGCAAATATTTACTGGAAGCCCACTGTGAATACAGGCTGCAGGGTTCCTGCTACATCAACGGGGACCTTCAAACAGCACATGGACTTTTATCATTGTGCAGTGAGCAGGAAGATAGTATTAGTCCAGCCCTTCAAGAAGGCCCTCTGAGTCCTGGCTCAGTATTCATGACTGAAAGCTGAGGCAGACACACAGTCACTTAGCAGTACATGGGTACAGACCTATGCAAAACTACTGTGACACTAGGGGCGTGGTAACAGTGACCTCTCTCCTCAGAGATCAGCCCAAGGCTGCAGGATGAGTTGAAGCTGCAATATGCAGAAACGGAAGATGCCTGTGGGAGGTAACTTAGTTTGATAAGATTTAGTTTGCCTCAGGCATTTGGACTTTTATGGATCAACAAGGGAAGACCTGTAGAAGGAAGGGTTTTAAATGACCTGCTGAAAACACAGGGCTCTTTTCTTCTCACGCCTTGATAAGCCTTTGCCATCAAAGGATCAATGACAGGACAATCAGCAAACTCCATGTTTCTGAAAAGGTGCTTGTATAAGCATTCTATGAAGCACAGAACAACTTCCAAATTACCTATGAGATACTTTTTGATTTTTTAAAAATTTCTGGGAGGGTTTCCAAGTCACAGTGGTTTCAAAACACTTCCCAGCCTTTCACCCCACCCTGCCAAAGTGATTATGGCTTCCTCCTGGGGCTGTTCTGAAGGTTTCATGAGCTTGCTGCCATGAGGTGCTTGGCACGCAGGGCTAGCAGAGCTGGGGTTTTGTGGAGCCACTTGGCCGTGTCACAGATGAGAAGCCCCAGCTGTGCGCAGAGGAAGGGTGTCTCGGACGAGGTTGCACAGCTGGTCTGCGGCACAGAGGACTTGAGCCCAGCTTGCTTGGCTACGGAATCCTGTTCTGAACCACGGAGCTGCTTCTCCAACCAGGACACTTGAACACAACCCGGTCCTCCAGAGTCTTCAGGGAGAATCTGGAAGTTCCCTGGAAGCCTGGGCGAGAGGAGAGGTTATTAATACAGAGCTGGGATCTGGGCTTGAATCCCAGCTTTGCAAATTCAAGTGACCAGGCCTTTGGAATGTGTCGCTGAGTTTCTTGATGCCTGGATTTCCCCTTCCCGTGGCAGACCTGGGACTTCCGTTGTGTAACCGTGAAGGTTAGGAACAGTCTATGCAGAGACCTTAGCATGAGGCCTGGGACACAGCAGCATGGAGTCAGCAAAGGTGATTTACAATAATAATAGTAGTAGTTATCAGGCATTTGTTTTATAGAGTAGAAATCTCTTCCTAACCTCAGACTTCAGAGATGTTTACATGATGATGTTTGTTGGGAATATGGTAAAACTTTTTTTTTTTCCACAGAAAATCAGAGCATAAGATGTTCAAGCCAACGTACACTGAACATGTGGACTTAGTTTTATGCTTTGTGCAAAGCACAAAACAACAGGGAGTGGGAGCCGTTCGCGCCTGTGAGAGCTGCGGGCGCCCTTCTCAGGGGCTCTGCGCACACCCTCCCCTTGCCCTGCAGGCCTGAGGAATTCCGAGCAGCACCAAAGAAGCAACCAGGGGCACAAGAGCAGGGTCCTGACTGGCTGAGAGCAGAGAAGCCTCTTGCAGCAGCTGGCTGCAGTGGGGACCTGGAGGACAGAAGGACAGAGGGGGAGGGGAGGGAGAGGAGGCAGAACAAGGATCGGGCTGCAGGTGGGAATGCTTTGCGCCTTGCCTGTGGACTGTGGCTTCAGGATGAGGGGGGCAAGCGGCACTGAGAGGCCACGTGGCTGAGAGGCACAGGGCGAGTGAGGCTGCGGACTGGAGGGAGGAGCGAGGACTTCCGTGGGGACCCAGAGCAGAAGTTTTCAGGATGACCCCACAGAGGTGCCTCGCAGAGCCTGACAGAACCTTCTCTAATGCATCCAGGGGACATTAGATGCTCCAGTCTATTCTCCCCTGAACAATTTCTCCAGCCCTAACCACATTAGGCACCCGCGGGGCTGTGGCTCGGCTTGCTCTGTCAGATATCGTTGCCATTTAAGTGAGTGATGCCAAGTGCGCCGGCCACCATGCCTGGGTCTGCAGCACGGCAGGCAGCCAGGAGAGCTGGCCCCAGAGGTTTCATTTCTTTGGCTCTGTAATCAGATTGGAGGCAGAATGTTTTTCTGTGTCTCCTCTGTCTGATCTCTGATGGTACCATTCCCCTCCTCCACCCGCTGTTCCCTGTTGGTCCTGCGGTTGACATGGTAACAGCTCAGCCTCCGTCCCTCCAGGTCCATGTCCCTGAGGGTGGAGGCAGGGGAAAGACCCCACTGTGGACAACTTCGGGCTCGGTGTGTGCAGGGAGTGCGGGAGGGCGGGGATGTGCTCAGTAAATTTCCCAAAGATAGCAGAGCCGAAAAGGTAAGGGCTCCAGTGACATAAACAGGAACGGGAGGACCTAGCAGGCAGGAACTCAGAAATTAAAGGCTGCGTTTAGGTTCAAGATGACAACTAAACTGGACCAGGAAAAAAATGTTCTCTGGGGTGTATTTTTTATGAAAGAGTTAACATGGAAAGCCCCTTACAATGGTTTAACCATACAAAATTCTGTTGTGAGAAAAGGAACTCATATTCATCATAAAGGAATTAGAAATTTGTAAGCAAGTTTGAGGTATACAGAAGGAAGGGGCATTACTTAATTTCATCTCACGCAATTTTCTGCTAACCCATTTGGTTATAACCTTCTATTTTTTCCCCTCTAGGGAGATATACACAAGGTACATGTAATAGGACCCTAGTTTTAAAAGGACATATTTTGCAATTTGTTTTAAAATATAGCTATATATGATAAACACTGCTTCCTGCAACAGCATTGTTTAAGTGTTGAAAGTATTCTTTCAGAGATTTGCCATAATTTATATACAAAATTATGTTATGTATTTAATTTCCTCCATTTTTTGTTCTCTAAAATAATGAATCCTGAGATGAACAGCCTTGGAAATAAATTTATTTTGTGCACATTCTTGTATACCTCCTAAAGTCTTAGACGTAGAAGTGATAGGATCCAAAAGGGTTGTAGACATTTTGAAGTTCTTGTGTTTCTGTCGATATTTTTGGCCAGACTGTGCTATAGAGATAAACTAATAAGTGAGAGTTACAGCAATTCCCAACATTTCCCCCTGTACCTGACATTATGATTTTAGAATATCTTGCCATGTTTGTAAGTAAAATATGATGTCTTGTTTATGTTTTAAATTATGCAATATTTTTCATTCATATTTGGAAGTTTTTTTATCTCTTATGAATTTGTGTCTGATGTCCATTTTTTGCAGGTAATATTCTTATTTTCTTATTTACTTTAAGAGTTTTTAATATTAATACTTTTGAAATTAATATTAATAGTCATTTGCATTCTAGGTTGTAAATATTCATTTTCAGTTTACTTCTTTTGATTTAGTGTTATTTCAGATTTTATATTGGCAGATTCATCAAAATTTTATTTAATTTTTCTTTAGTGTTATTCCTAGAAAAATCTTCACTGTTCTAGATTTTATGTCTGCCTTAGGTTTTGTTTTTACTCTTAGATCTTCTTAATTACAGTCCAGTTTAAACCAATATCCAAATCAAAATTTTCCACTTGGGTAAACTGAGGAAGTCCCTGGAAGGGTTGCATCTGTACTTTCTCAGATAACTCAAGTGGGGAGGAAAAATTTTTTCCCAGTTACTGTGGATTGAACCCAGGGCCTTCTTCCTGAGCTACATTCCTAACCTCTTTTTATTTGAGACAGTGTCTTGCTAAGTCACTAATTTGCCCCGGCTGAACTCAAACTTGTGATCCCCCTGCTTCAGCCTTCCAGAATGCTGGGACTTCAGGTATGTGACACCACACATGGCTGGGGAGGAAAAGTTCAATTCAATATGTGAATGAAATTTCCAGTGACTTAGTGCTTTACAGAAAAAGATTGACAACTGAGGAAGTAAGCTGACGTCATTACTTGACCTTCCACTAGGGCTATGAATCGCTTGGCATTCTCTAAGTGCTCAATTAACATTTGCAGAATGAAGGAGGGGAGGGAAGGACACCTCCATGGGGTCTTTCAACACTGATTCTCTAATCTTGGCTGGATTGTCAGCTCACCCCATCTCCACAAATCATTCCAGAATTTGAAATTGTGGTGGCCAGAGGCAGAGCAGGAAGCAGGGACAGGATGCGACACAGAATCTGCTTCTTAGTTCTCCACTTCAAATGTGGAGTCAAGGTTTGATGTGGTCATGGCTGCTTGCTGCACTGCGGAGGGCTGGGAGGAAGCAGGGGACTGTCCCTCACCAAGGGGACTTATAGACAGGCCTGGAGGTGGCGTCGCTGTTGTGAGCTCTTAAGAGCAGATGAGGTTTTGCTCCAAGTGGCTCTCTTCTAAAGGACTCTTCGGAGAAGCTTTCCACTTGGGTAAACTGAAGAAGTCCCTGGAAGCATTGCATCTGTACTTTCTCAAATGACTTAGGAACTTAAGGGAGAAGCACACACACTTGTGGAATTCCCGAATGAAGGAAACACGAATACACATGTGTCTACCCACATATGCGCTTACCACTGCCTGTGTGGGTGCACACATACACACCTGCCTCCTGTTCCATTTGTTGTATTTTTCTAGATCAAGATTAGAGTGCTTTCTAGATTGCATAGTTAGGGTTCAAGGTAGGACCTTGACGTAAAGGAAAAACGAGCTCCATCTACCCAGTGCATCCTGCGGGACACTGGTCCTCCTGCAGGACCTGGGAGCCTTCATCTCTCTTCTCAGTAACCCAGGGCATCTGCCCTCTCTGTGCTCTGGCTCTGGCTTCCCTGACTTGACTTGGCTGATGCACCTGCCTCTGGGTATGCAGCTGTGACTGCCATCTGCTCTCTGTGCCTGCTTGACCAAGCCCAGTACAGGGGACAGCTCTGGCATCAAGGTGCTGCCTCCTGTGGCAAGTGAATCACCCAATATTATAATTTTTCCCTTCATTGACAGGGTTCATGGGGAGCTGTGGGAGGGTGGGTTGAAGAAAGCACAGTGGCCAGTTGTATGCAAAATCCGTCCCATCCTGATACTGGCTGGTCGTGTTTGGAGAGGATCTGGGCCACTCCACTTCTAATTTCTTTTCCTGCATTCTGTATCTTCAGGCAAACTCCCTTGCCCAGGTGTGCCTGAAGCCTAGAACAAACACAGGTGATGGGGGACATGCTTACCTGCCAGGGGGTCATGTGGTGGGTTCCAGCACGGGCTCTGCAGCCAACTGCTTTCTTTGTACCATTGATCAGCCAGGGTCCGCTGCTCTTGTAACTTCACCTCTTTGAATCTCAGTACTCACTTGTAAGGTGAAGATGGTAACAGCGCCTACCTCACAGTCGCTGCTGTGGAGACTCTGAGTTAATTTACATGAAATGATTATGAGAGTGCCAGGCAGATAGGAAGCCAGAGGTCAAAAAATGTTAGCAAGTATTATGGTGACTTTGAGCTCATTCTCTTGTTTACGTAGATTTTGTTTGAGTGGAAATTTCTAATCTGAGTGGGATCCTCCTGGATCCCAAAGGACTGAAAAAGCAAAAAAAGGAAAAACCATTCAGACAGGAAGTAATGCGGTGTTTATCCATGTTCGAGCTCCTTCATTCATCTTCAGGGACCCTCAGAGCTCCTAGCCATGAAAGAGCAATGACTTCCTGGGACCAGCATTTATTCCTTCTTACCTGTGTCCTTTCTCAAATAGTTTTTAAACAAGAGACCTGGTCCACACGCTTACTGAGCTCCAGTTCTTAGAGTTAAAACAAAGACCTGGGAGTGGGGAGAGAAAGGAAAGATTCATTTGGTAGGGAGTGATGTTGAGTGTGGAATATTGGAAAGAACACAAATTGTAGAGTCTGACAGAACTGTCCTTATCATTTCTAGTGTGATCTTTGGTAAGTTGCTTATCATTTTGAGCTCAAGTTCTGTAAAATGGTCTTACTAGTTACCTATCTTCTGGGGTACCTCAGGTAGGGATAAGGATTAGAGGATATAACTGTATGTTGGTGCTCAGTAGGTGTTGATTTCTTACCTCCCTCTTCTTCTTCTCCCAACAAAATGAAACCAGTGTCACAAATTGCTTGCCTGTGGTATAGATATGAAAGAATCTAGAAGCCGGTGTGTGTGTGTGTGTGCGTGTCTTTTTAGAAGATGGGACTCGTCTGCAGCAGAAACTCATGAAATCTACAAATGGCAGCTGAATTCAAAGATGGTAGTTCCATCATGTGCTTATTGACTTCTACTTCTGACTGCTGTTGCTATGAAATGACGTGTGCGATTGATGCATTTTGTCACATTCCATCTGCTCATCTCTCTTCTCCCACATTGGTAATCTTGGAAAAATGGGTAAGAAATTTTTAAAAATAATAATTAAGTCTCTTTTGTCACAAAGATGTAGTAAGGTGGTGTGTCATGTATAATCGTTGGTAGCATCTAAATCTGGATTTTCAGAAACATGATTTTTTTCCCCCTTCACGTCTCCCTTTTTCTCCCTTTTGAAAAAATTCAGCTTCTGCACCCACCAAATGCTTACCTTCCAGAACATGCTCTGATTTAACCAGTAACAAGATGATTTTCCCATTTGAAGAGCTCTACTTAGTGTCACCAAACGACACAGTGCTGAGTAGTTACTACAATGAGCTTGTTACTTATGAAACAGGTTTTTTGGTTTATTAACTTATCATCTCCAGAGCAAAAATGGGGGACTTCTATGAGATATGTGTTCAAGTAAGCTTGCTAGCTGGTTGGGCTGCTGGGTGAATGAACTGGTACTCAGTGTGGCTATGGCTAGGAATGACAGGTATTGTGCAGAACTTAGCCTGTATAAGCAACTAGAGGAGTAACCTAGGTACAGAAGCTCATTTAAGCACCTGTTACATTAATCTTGATTGTCAGCTTGATTGGTTTGAGAGATGTCCCAGAGATCAGTAAAGCACATTTCTGAATGTGTCTGGGAAGGTCATGGAGCATGACCTTGAATACTATATCTGGTCCCTGGCACTTTTTTCTCTGGTGCTCTTCGCCTGTGCTCTGCTTCCTGGATATCATGAATTGAGCAGCTTTGCCATAAGATTTCTGCTTTGGAGCCAGCAGACCATGGACTGTAACCTCTGAAACCATGAGCCAAACTAAACCTATCCTTTAAGCTGTGAGTGTAAGCAACAGAAAGCTGACCAACATACCCACCAAACAACAATTGGTATTTGTTGAAGGCTCTTTGTGTGCTAGGCTGTGCTCAGTGATTTTATGGCAGTTTCATTTGCTGTTCTTATTATCTTGTGAGATGTATTATGAAACTGAATAAAAGTTCTTGGGCTTGATTTTGATATCTTTCAGCTTGGCTGGATTCAAGTGCTCACATGATATGATCAGGACTCTGTCTTCATACTGATTTGCTTTCCTTTATATTGACTTTGTGCAGTGGCAAAGATAGCCATAGGCAGCTCTAGCTTACACCTTACTATTCTGGACATCTAAGGAGACAGAATGAGTTTTTTGCCCACAGGCTCTGTATCCCTTTCAGTGGATGTGTTGATCATGTTCTCATATCTGAAACAGGGAGAAGAACTGGGCTAATTGTTCAAGTAGACACAGATGACATCCCATGATATCACAGCAGGTGATACAGAGCCTGACTGAGATTGTGAAGGTTGCATACCTTGAATGCTTTGAGGAAGGAGCAAGGTCCACCCCAAACATAGCACAAGGATTAAGAGTAGAAAGACATAGAATTCCCAAAGAAAACCAGCAACATTTGGTCCAAATATGACAAAATATCAGGCCTCTATCAGTGCTATTATTGGATTCATATCTTAGATGCAGAGACTGAAAGTCACAAAATTTACATAATTTGTTCCAAGATCTTACCTCTGGGAAATGCCAGTCTGAGATTTGAACCCTCATTTTTGAGTCCTAAAGTCATCTTTCCATGTTTTGTTTTGTTTTGAACTGTCCAAATATATTACAGTACTGGGTTCAGTTAAAATGCTTGTATTTTTCTGTTGGCTTAGATTCCCACAAGTCTATTTGATCAAGCAGAAAATAACTCAGTGACATAGGCATGGAGTTGGAAACAATCTCTGAAGGGCACACCCCGTGTTCAGTTACTGAAGATGGAGGATGGGACCATGAGAGAAGGGGCCTCACAAACAGCATAGACTGTGGGTTGCTCAGGAAGCAGATGCATCACTAAGGTCTCTTCCTAATGTTGCTCTTTCCTGGGGTCTGGGACCCTTTTCCTTTGGGTACAGGAAGCCCCAGCAACCACGGTCAGAGAGCTTTGAGAGGATGGCTCTTCTTGCTGCTGGGGAATGGATCACCCTGGTTTCTATTACTGAAGGATGCATATGAACTCACTACCATGATTCATCACCAGGAAGCCTTCTGCTGGGCCTTGTCCTGGGGTGCAGAGTAAAGCTGGGGGAAATGGGTTTATTCCTCTGTCCTCTGAGACTAGCAGTGAGACCAAGGTCACTGCTTCAGACACTGAATAACCACTGAAAAGAAAATCCTTCTGTATGCTCCCAGGCCCTCTGGTCACAATCTGGAGTTCTGTATTGCCAGGTGCTAGGTCATAAATTTCTGATTGCACATGAGATTATTTTAGACATGCATGGACATAGCATCAAATAACAGGGAACACCCCTGAGAAATGTATTGTCTTCTCAATCATCCATCATTTTTCTGGCCAGGTTCTACTTGAGACTTTATCTTTGATGGACACACATCCCAGCACCAGAACAACTCTCTCATTTTCTTTCAAAACCGGCAGGACAGGCTTGGAACCCTGGCAGGCAACAGAACTCAGCTGGAATCCCTTGGCATTGCTTTTTTTTTTATTTGTCTTTATGGTTTTCTTCCATTACATAAGGGGTATTAGTTTTGTACTTATTGTAGGGATATAAATTTTGTGTACGACAAATTTATTTTAGTAAAAGGCAACTGGATTGAAAGAAAACATTCTAATTACATGTCTCTGTTAAACTTCAACTAGAAAAAACAGAAGCAGTAGGAGATAGAAAGTATGAGATTTATTTCAAAGGACTGGCTCATGTGACTGTGGGTCTGGTCTGGCTATGCAAGTCCAAAATCCACAGTGCAGGCCTTCTGGAAGAGTGGGCCAGAACTTTCATCCCTGGGCAGAAGCAGGGGTCTGCAGGTGGAATTTCTTCTCCATTGAGGAATCCTGATTTCTATTCTTCATGCTGCTAGCTGATTGGATCTGGCCACCCAGATTATCTGGGACAATCAAATGGTGGTAGATTTTAACCACAACTGCAAAATGCCTTCATGGCAACCACTAGATTGGTGTTGGATAGAATAACTGAATTTTACCTAAGCCCAAGTTGATGTGTAAGACATCCCACTATATCATAACAGTGACACAGAATCTGGCTGAAGTTGTGAAGGAGATACAATGATCTCAGTTGGCAAACCTGAGCCGTGCAGGTGGGGTGAACAGCTAAGATATTCAGACCCCAAGTGGAGGAACTGGAAGTTCATTATTTGCGGGGGAGCCTTTTTATGGCTGGTGATAAGAATGTTAGCAGTCTGGAGTTGGCGGTCTCAGGGGGGAGATGGAGCAAGGAGAGTAAAACACAGTAACTCACCTTTCTGCCTCCCACCTGGAACTAGTTATTGCTCTCCTTTGTTGCCCTGATTTTGTATGTTTTACTTAATACAGCTGAATTTATTCTGCAAGTCTCCAAAAGGGTTTTAACTCCAATTATTTTACCACGTGGAGATTACAATACTCATTGAATTTCTACACCTCACCCCTAATGGTACCTTTGACAACAAAGACTTAGAGGTACTGCTGCACTTCATCTTAGCAGCTCTGAGGTAACCCGATCCAATAATAATGGTCTCTGGATTGGAAATGGAAGCGCATGATTATTAATCAAATCTATCTTTTCCAGACAGAACAGACTGAGAAGCTCCAGAGGGAACTTCTTCCCTAAGGCAATTAGGAAAGGTATGGAACTTGTCCTCAGATGAGGAGACTGACTCTGCAAAAGTCTTCTGGGGAGATAGCAGAAAGGAGAGGAGTTGGTTTTGCTTTTTAAACATCAAAATTTTCTGTTTTCTATGGAAGCCTTAATTAATTTTCCAGACCATGAGCTGTGCCTTCGGGGAACACAAAGGGCTGATCAGATTTCTGATGCCCGACTTGTGGAGTCATGGTGGCCAGTCAACGTCTGCACTGACATTCTGAGATTGACACGCTGACAAGTGAAGTGTAGCTAGAAATCGCTTTTCTATTGCTGCAGACTGCAGAGTTGTTTGCCAGGGTAATTACACTGTGTTTGTCCTGGCCCTGGGTTTTGGAAGCAGACTTTTGTTTTGGTAGACCGGTTGAAACCTGGGTCATTGCTATGGTTTGGATCATAAGTGTACCCCCAAAAGTCTCATATGTTGAAGATTTGACCCTCAATACAGCAGAGTTTAGAGGTAGAACCTAGAGAGGCAATTGATCATGAAGTTGCCAAGGTGATCAGTGGATGATTCCACTGATGTGTTTATAGAAAGATGGCCTGCTAGGAGGTAGGTCCAGTAGTTGGAGGAAGCAGGTCATTGGGACATTGGCTCTAAGGAAGGGTGTATCTTATTCCCGGTCCTTCCCTCTCAGTCTTTCTTAGCTTTCTGGTCACTGTGAGGTGAATGACCTCCTCCTCCACATGCTTCCACTGCCATGAGATTTTGCCTTGCCTCAGGTCCAGAGCAACTGAGCCTTGGTCTGAACCTTTGAAACTGTGGGTCCAAATAAGCCTTTCCTCCTTTAGGTTGATTTTCTTGGGTGTCTTGTCACAGAAATGAAAAGCTAGCCCAGTTGCCTTCTGGTGTTGGTGAGAATGAGATAGATGGGTCTGGGTGCCTGATTCATGCTCATTGGTATCTGGCAAGCAAATCATTTTCTGGGGCTCTCTAGGGGAAATTTGTTTTAACTCTGCAGAGATAAAATTAAAAAATACTTAATGCTCTTTTTTTTTTGTGTGTGTGTGGTCTAAATCTTCAAGCTTGCAGATGATGTCAAACCACATAAATAGGTCTCAGTTCAGGCACCAACCTCAGCTAAGTGGTAGCTCCTGCCTGGAGGGCAGGGAGGATGCTGAGCCTTCCCTGGTGCAAATGGGGAAAACATGACACACTTGCTACTGAGGTCTGTCCTGGGCAGTGTGTGAGTGTGTAAGGGGGGGGGACAGAATGACAGCTGATTGTGGTTTGAGTGTAGAACTTAAAGAATAATACTATAAGAGACTTTCTCTGCTTTGATTCCTCAGCGCAGATCATTTGTGGGCAGGGTTTGGGATTTGTCCAATTATAACACAGAAGACTGGGTTGTTTGGGAGCAGCCTTTTCTCTCATGCGACATGCACTTCAAAGGTGGAGTCCTTTGGTCACAGCCATTCTTTCCTCAAAGCCCCCATCCCACCAAGGAGCACCAAGAGCACTGTTGACTCATGTTGATGTTGCTGACTGTCTTGTGCAAAGACGGAGTAGGTGGTCCTATTGCCTTCCTCCAGCGGCTCTCCATCTGACTCTCCTCTGCTTTACCTAGGATTCAGGCCTCAACTACATGGCAGCTGAGCTTACCCCATGCAAGCTCTCTTTCTCGTGCAAGAACTAACGAGAATTCTGGACGTGGGTTTTCCACATGTGTCAGCTCCACCATGTTGTTGGCTTTTTAGTCTTCATCTATCTTTTTACTCTGCCTACTCCACTATCTCTGGCAGGTGGTTTTCATCTTCAAGTTTTATTGTTTTAAGGTAGCAAGATCATGGCTTCCTTTTCTGGTCTTGGGTCCATGTGCTGAGGGGAAAGACAAGAAGGGGAAAGGTATGAGGCACATACCAGTCTCTCTCTCTCTTTTTTATCAGAAACATCAGGAGATTTCTGCTTCTGTTTTCACATCTCATTGGCTAGACCTCGGTTACATGGCTGCTCCTAGCTGTGAGGGAATGCAGGAAGCTTCTGTGCTTAACCAAGAAGGATAGAACAGACATTTGCTAGACGACCAGCAGTGACAGACAGGCCTGACTTCTGCCCTGGTGACATTGCCCCACACCTCCAGCATGGAGGTTCCAGCTTTTAGCCTGCTCTAGAGGATCTTCCTCTTCTTCCTCCCTGACCTCATCCCGTCCCCTGGAGAATCGTGGAGAGCTCCGCCCCGATCGCCCTGCTCAGAGCACAGGTGATGGGGAGCCTCAGCTGGCCACCTTTGGGTCCATGGTGGAATTCATGCTAGGACCAAGCTTCCCCTGAGCCCTGTCTCACTAACGACCGAGCACAACGGGGGCGACAGAGTTGTCTATTTCTGCTCAGTGTGGAGCTCCTGTGTCAGGGGCCTTTTCCCAGAGCCTGTCCATCCCCCTGGTCAAGGCTTTCCCAGAGCCACCCTGCACTCTGCACCTCTTCCTGCCCAGTCTTTCTCCCTTGATTCCTCCTCTCACTGCTGTTAGATTAGTCTTGGGCTCCGAAATCTCTCCTCCCCTTTCTTCCCCATCTCCCCCTCCGCCTTCCCGCCCCTCCCCCTCCTCCCTTCCCCTCTCTTCCTGCTCTCTCTCCATGTATCCTTCACAGATAGTCCCTCAAATAAATCTCTTGAGTTCCCTGAAATAAAACCCTATATCTTGGATGAGTGAAACCGACATGCTTCTGTTCCCACATGTTTATGTCCCTTCTTTTGTCTAGAGAAATTTCTACAAACTATGATTTCCAGTCTGCAATGAGGAAGCAGAGTTTCACAATTTTTTTTTTTTTTTTTTTTTTTTTTGGTACTGGGGATTGAACTTATGACCTTGGGCTTGCCAGGCAGGCGCCTATGCCACTGAGCTATATCCCCAGCCCCACAATTTACAAGTTATCCCTTGGTTTCAAAAGAGGGGAGAATCCAAAATGGAGTCTTTTGAATGCTTATGCTAATTTTTCCCTCTCCACACAAGGAATCAATCACATTTATTGAGCATTCGTTATGTGCCAGGCTCTGTTCTATTCCAGTGCGGAGGAATACCAAGATTTATCGGTCTAGGTCTCGGGCTTGGTGAAGTTCACAGACTAGTGGATTTATGAAAGAACCTTAAGCGCTCATTGTTGGATGACGCTCTCTTCCCGTCTGATGTCTCTCTAGACTCTGGGGCACTCGTCCTGCCTGGCATTTCTACTTTCTAAGCTTCTCTGCCACTTCTTTGGCAAATTACAGAAGAAGCAAAGCAGCCGTTGCCCTTACATCTATTACTTCAGAAGTCCAGGTAGCACAGACCTGAGGTAACCATGGCAACCTTAATGGGGCACAATGACCCAGCATAAATCCAGACCTAAACTCATTGGGAAACATGAGTTGTGCATGCTCCAGACTGTTTGGGGAGAAAGGTGGGTTGCGCCTTGTGGGTGACTGGCAGGTAGTTTCCCAATAACGCGGAGGAGCCAGGGGTGCTGTACTCCCCCGAGGCCAGTGCAGACTGGTGATCCACGGCCTGGGAGCCCAGTCGATGGCACATTCAGCCATTTATTTCTGTGCTCTCAGTCTGCCTTGCTGAACTTGCTAAATACGTCCAGATGGGCAGCTCCGGGTGGGAAAGGCACACGGGACGACTTCTAGAGCAATACACACGCACGTGTGCACGCTGTCAGGCATGTTTAAGGCACAACTGTCTCATGCAGGGAGCGTTACAGCTGTTGGCTGTCTCCGAGCACCCTGAGTGACTTGGGGTGTTGCCTTCATTACAGGGCATGCTGCCACCCACGCTGCTTTCTGTCCCTCCTCCTGGAAGCTGCTTCCCTCATATCCCCAGGTGCTGACCCAAGAGCCGCACGGTGGCCTTAGTGACTCTTATTGTAGCCTCAGGGACTATTCCCACCACTCCTTATCTTTTCTGTAATACTGTATTTCTCTAGCTGTCTGTTTGTTATCAGTCTACCCCCTCACCAGAGTGTAACTTTGGTGTCTGCCATGTTTTATCCCTTGGAGTTTAG
The DNA here is from genome assembly GCA_004363535.1 of Dasyprocta punctata. Taxonomy (NCBI): domain Eukaryota; kingdom Metazoa; phylum Chordata; class Mammalia; order Rodentia; family Dasyproctidae; genus Dasyprocta; species Dasyprocta punctata. The sequence goes on along the minus strand of RJWM01011214.1, from coordinate 15,698 downwards.
CAGAGGGCCTGGCACAAAATAGGTGTTCGGTGAATACCCATTGAATGACCACTTTTGCATGCTTTTCCTGGGCACTTGGTTTCTAACAGTGGCAGCATATGACAACTCCAGGGCCAAAGGGGTAAAGCAGGAAGACCTCAGTCTTGAGAGTTGTTTTTTTTTTTTTTTTCTTTTTTCCTGGAAGCTGCTATCCCTACCCCTTCAGCTGCCAGACAGATAAAGTATGGCTCCAGGTCTCCTGTTGTTTCCATCTGAAAGCAGAGCAAGGCCTCTACTCTGGGGCGCCCAGGATTTGAGGATCGAGGCGGGAGAGGCAGATAGGCAGTGGTGAGCGCTGATTCAATGCTTCTGTGGTGTGTGGGTGTGTGTTCATATATGTTTATCCTATTGCTTATTTTACTTCACAGTTTTTCAGTGCTAGGGATGGAACCCAGGCTCCTGTGCATGCTGTGTGTGAGTATGGCCACTGAGCTACACTCCAGCCCCTCCTACTGCTTTATTAAAACCAAGCCAGGCCAGGTACAGCATGCTGGGAGGTCTCAGGTAGAACCAGACACATGTCTCTATTTAACTCGAAAGCTGATTACTGCCTGCTGTGTTTTAAAAACAAAATGAAAAATAAATTACAAACTCCTTAACCCCTGTCTCTTTCAAGTCCCCATCCGTTGTAGTAACGGTGTGGCAGAGAGACTAGTTTCTACTGTTGCTCTGCTGGGTACTGATCTCCCTGATTCGCAATCCAGGGATGATCAAGGTTACCAAATGTTTGAATGGCCTGTGGCTAGAAGATAATTTATAAACGGGACTGATAAGCTTCTGTCTAGCCTGATACCAGTGAAGCAGGCCTGCTGGGCAGGACCTGGATAAAAAAGATCTTCAGAGAAATTTTTGGAGAAAGGATGATGGGATTGTGTCATCTTCCAATGTAGCTGGACACCTGATCCAATCCCAATAATGCAGCAGAACTTCTGTACCCAAAACTGCCCTCTCCCTAATTGGAGAGATTGGCAGCAGGTCACCTGCCCAGGAAGCCAGGGAGTCCAGTTCCACCAGCTGCCCGGTCTCCACCCCTCGCCACCCTCTCCCTTGCATCCCACTATTTTCATCATAGACCTGAAGAATGGCTGCGTGGTTGTGGTGTGGCCCCGCAGGAAGGCCAGCTGCCTTTCTGTGGGCTCTCTTAGCTCCTGAGATTCTCGAAGGCTCTCACTTTGCCCCCTTGGCTCCCTCTCCTTGTGATCCTGGTATCATCAGTCTTGATTATCCTTTGTTGGGGCTGATGTGAAAATCCCTCATCTCTATCCTCATTCACGTGAGTTCCTAGGTCCTTTTCCAGCCTTAATCACCATCACGTTAGACTGCCCCCCACCCCCAAACCCGGCAGGCAAGCAGCTGTAGAGACGGAGCTATCCCCTGCTGTCAGAGATAGTTGACTCAAAATGACATTGCGCTTGCTCCCCTGTGACTTTTTAAATTCCTCCAGCAAATATTTTGGAATGGCTTAATTCCTCGGAGTCCGTCAGAATTCTCTTGGTGCCAAGAAGGAGATTCCTGATGACATTAAAGCATTTAAGATGTACTTAAGGGATTCAATTTCCTGGCCACTGCCCACCTCTTCTCATCTCCCAGCGGGGGTTCCTGCCACTTGCTGATTTTAAAGGTGATACAGATTTACTTCGCAGTATCAGTGAATCTCAGGGAGGGGGAATGGTAGTTGGGGGAGCCCTGGGAAACATCAAGACCCACGGTCCTTAGCAATGGCAAGGTGAGGGCAAAAAGGAACGGCATGCAGGGTTGAGAATTTGTAAACTGTCTTCACCTACCGGCCCTTCAACCCTAATTCTCACTGTTCTGGGCATTTCCTGTTAACAAGTGCAGGAAAGCGGATCATGTGTGTGGTGTCCGACGCCTCGCCTTGGATTTAGGAGGAGAGTTTTGGCAAGGCGTTTCTGGGACTGGGCTTGTGGTGGGCTTCCTTTATCCAGCTTCGACAAACGCTGTTTCAGAAGGCAACAGTAAAAAAGTAATGCTGGCCTAAAGATGCTCAGTATACTAAAAGACATTTTGACATTTTATTTTCAATCATGGTAATAGTAGTAAGAAAATAGCTACCACTCATTGAGTTTCTGCTGCAGTATGTTTTCTGAAGTGTTTTGCGTGTTGTATCGCCACTTGTTATAGAGGCTTTGCAAACAAGTGGAAGAAGGATTTCCACACACCACTGAACACGTCCCTGAGTTCCTTGATTCCCGTTCTTCCCCACACCCACCCCCTGGGGGAAGCAGGACCGCCCCCACCATGTAGAAGCTGCACACCTGCCTGGCACCGGATTCCTCCTCCCCTCTCACCCAGCCTTCAGCCCACGGTCCTGTGCTCTTTCTTCCTCATACCTCAAGCTTGTCCTGCTCTCTCTTTCCACTCTTGCCGGCCTAGTCCAAGCGGGAATGCTCTTTTGATTTCCTTTCTTGCCCTTCCAAATATCCCCTTCAAATAGCATCAGAGTAGTTTCTTCAAAACTGGACTCACTAGGGTACTGGCCCAGCTAAGATTCTGTAGTGATACCCTCTTCCTGGCCTCCCCTTGGGCAATCTTGTCACACAGGCCTTTTGCCTATCTCTAGGGGATGGTCCTGTCCCAGAGGCCTCCTGTTTCTCCTGTGACTATTCCTCTCATCCTTCAGACCTTGTCTCACACCGTGTCAGACTCCTCTTGATTCTCCATCTATGGATTTAGTTTAATTTCCCGATAGGCTTTGGGTAGGGCTCAGATGTCTGCATTTTAAGCAGTTCCTGAGATTCTCACAAGGTGGCTGTTAGCCCACGCTGTCATGGAAACCATGCAGGTCAGTTTCCTTATGGGCTGCAACAGCTCAGGACAGCTCTTTGGGAAGTGCCTGCAGGAAAGGCAAGTGAGATGTGAGCCTTCCTATGACCACCATCCCAAGCATGGGTAAGTTTGAAAACCAGACAGTGGTGTTTGCTCAGTGTGGTTCTCCAGTTGTAGGCCAGGCATGGCCCCAAATACCTTTCAGATGCTTCTAGAACCCTCATTCCTAACCTCAGTACATAAAAGCTACCACTACTGAGGATCTGAAAAAGGCAGTTACAAAACCAGCTTGAGTAACAGTTTTGTGTTAGGAGTGTGGTGGCTGCTGTGACCCCGACATTTGAGGGGATGGATGTGCCTGGTCGTGCTTGCTGTACACACATTTGCTCGTTACCTCACAGCAGCCCTGCGCCCAGGAAGTCTTGGGCCAGTGTGGTGCTGCTCATGCTGAGTTCTACTGTGGAGGTTTTGTGTTAGTGATATTTCCCATTTTCGCTGCAGAGATTTGATGACACACCAAAGCCAAGGACTCCAGAGTTGCCAAAGATTTTGGAAATCTTTGCTGTCCCAAAGGATGTGCGCAATTTTTGGAAAGAGGGGAAGAAGTGCTACAAAAAGATTACCACACAGGAAGTGAAATAACCACTAGGGTAAAACCTTCAGCTTTTTCCTATTTCTAGTTATTTGGAGTCCAGGAAAATGTTGCGAGCTGAGTTTCCTATACATAGAACTCTATAAGTAAGATTACTATAAGGCCGTTATTATAAGGCTATTATAAAAATTGACACCTCTTCTTCCAATAGCTCAGTTTTGCTAACTTTTATGTGTCAGCCTAAGCTTGGATTTTTCTTTGAGGGAGGGGCTTCTCATTCAAATAATGGAAAAAATGCATGCATTTTCTTCTCTTCCATAGACAACTTTCTTCAAGTCACCTAGGAAAGTATTATATCCTTTATTTCACCATTCAAAGAAATTATTTCTTCTGGGACAACTCTTGTAGCATTCGTGTGTTGGGCCAATCTTGTTTGCTTACACAGAATGTAGAATTGCACCTGGTATGGTCTCCACCCTCACAGAGCTTGCAGTTCTGGGATTCGATGAACAAAGGGTGACAGCCATTCAACAAATAAAGGCAAAATTAATTACTATTGTCCTAAGTGCAGTGAAAAACATTCAGGGTGCTGAGAGAGCTTGCTGGTCCGGAGGCATTCCCGGGGAGGTGGCGGTGAAGCCGAGGAGGTCAGAGGGGTGCGGAAGGGAGCAGGCACCGAGCATTCTGGGTGGCTACAGGTGGGCAGCAGATGCCGAGGGTTTACGACAGGGAAGCGCACCGTGCATCTGAGCAGCTGAAAGAAGACAGGTGTCCATACGTAGAATGGCGATGGATGAGATGCAGGCTGCTGCAAAGCAAGACAAGGCTATGTACTGCACTGAATTTCAAAATCAGTGGGAAGCCATGGAGAGTTCATGCTATGGTTCATGTTCTTAGAAGCTTATTCTAGTATTGAGACCAATTGAAAGGAGGCCAGACTGTGGACAGGAAGACCACCCAGGGATAGCCTGGCAACAAGGTTGTGTGGTTGGAAGGGGGCGATAAGATACACTGGGAAAGTAATGAATGTGTTTGAGAAGTAGCCAGGAAGTAAAATTATTGACAGATGAGGGGAAAGCAGGTGTCAGGATGGTCCCAGCACTCCTTGGAACACACAGAAGTGTGGTTTGTTTTCTGAGATGCAGAAGCCAGAGCAGCTGGGAGGGAGAATGACCTGGTGAGTTCTGTATTTGTAAAACTGGTGCTGCCTATGAATTGTCCCAGTGGAGGTATCAAGAAGGCAGGTGACAGGGACTGGTACTCAAAGGGTGTGTCTGCCTGAGAAAGAGAGATAGAGATAGAGATAGAGATAGAGATAGAGATAGAGATAGAGATAGAGATAGATAGATAGAGAGAGAGAGAGAGAGAAAGATTTTGAAGTCTTACCATTTGCTAGCACAGATTTTTCTTGACTCTGAATATTCCTTGTGTAAAAAATATTTCCACTTCAACTGGTATGCCAGATTCTCCAAAGTGCCTGACATCTGTCCTCCCTACTCGGACTTTGGATAAACCTGTCTGAAACCTCGTTAACGTGGAGATCTTTTAGCACTGCTCTTCTACACTTTCTACTAGTAATTTGGGATCCTAGTGTCCAGAGAGTCTGGGTAGCAGGCAATAGTCCCAGGGCACCGTGACACCAGGCTTGTCGTCAGCTGAGGAGTGGATGGGAACAGCACAGGTGAAGGTGGATGCGAACACACCCTGGGAGTTCCAGGCGCTGCTGGAGAGTCAGGAAAGCAGGTCCCAGGCGTTCAGAGCAAAGGCATTAGGGACGGGAAGGCTGAGCCAGGTACTCAGAGAGGCTGGCGGGAAAATCCTGTGGCTCCTGAACTGGAGTGGTGCTGGGAGGCTGGCAGGTGCGTCTCCCAAGCTATCCAGGGAGGGAATCATGCAACTGCTGGAGCGCTACGAGGATGTCAAAATCACACGAAAACGCAATGTAAATTGTGAAATGAAGCTCATAGTTCTATTTGGTTAACAGCAGTATAAAAAATCATTGTCTACTCCAACCCCATTTAAAATAGAAAAATGAAAGCAGGGAAAAGTTCAGAAGGAGAGGAAAGGCATCTGCTGGATGTTCGTCTATCCAGCAGTCTTTTCCTCCTCCCTTTCTTCTCACCCTCTTGTGTTCCGCTCCTTCCCTTTCCCTTATGCTTATCCCTCCCTCCCTTCTCCTCCATCCCTTCTGTCTCATGGTTTGACATTTATGGCAGAATTGAGGACAAGTCCTAAGACATGGTAGAGAATTAGTTGTGTTGTGGTGCAAAGAAGCCAGGGAGGAGACAGTGATGTGGGTGGTGGCGGCAAAGGCAGCAGCATTGAATTTATATGTGGCTGAGACACGGCTGGGACTGAGGACCCCCTCCCCCCATCTCTCATCTTAGAACTTCTTGGTTCACGTTGAGAACGTAGGACTCCATGTGAGAGAAGGCGAGTCCGCTTATCTACGAAATATGGAGGAGATCAGTATTCCTATGAATCAGTGCAGAAATTCATTTTAGTTTTCATTGTTCATAGGTTATAAAATCATGAAGCTGGGCATGGTGGTGCACATCTGCAATCCCAGCACTCTGGAAGGCTGAGGCAGGAGAATCACAAGGAACTTAGTGACCTAAGGAGACCTAGTCTCAAAAAAAAAGGTTGGGGATGGACTGCAAAAAATTCAGGGTAAAGGCCTTGGGTTTAGTCTCTATGACTGAAAAAAAAAATGAACAAAGAAAAAAGTCATGAGGCCTTGCTAGACTTACGGCTCTGTCTATGCTGGCCGCATTGTGTTGGCGGCTGGCTAAGTCACTTCATCGCACAGATACATCCTCATTTGACTTTGTCAGAGTTGAGATGATACTGATGGTCCTTGTTCTACTTTCATTAAAACTAAAAAACAAAATGATGAAATGAAACAATGTATTTAAAATCTCTGTTAAAATCACTCATTGAGCCGGGTGTGGTGGCGCACGCCTTTAATCCCAGCACTCGGGAGGCTGAGGTAGGTGGAGCGTTGTGAGTTCGAGGCCCGCTTGGGCTACAACGCCAGCGCAAGGCTGGCCTGAGCTACATAGTGCGACCCTGCCTCAAAAAACCAGGGCTGGGAGTTTGGCTCAGTGGCTTAAGCGCCTGCCCTGGCAGGCGTGAGGCTATGAGTTCGATCCCCGGTGCCGCAAAAAAAAAAAAAAAAAATCACTCATTGCTACTACTCTTAATATGAGTTTGAGATAGTTTGCAATAAGACACATATACAATAGAACCATAAAAATGTGATTGAAAAAATAGTAAAGGACTACAACAGGATCTTAAGAACAACTGCATATAGCAGAAATCTTAGGCCAAAGTGAATTCCTGCATGGAACTAAGTATTGAGCTTCTTAGCAGAGAAAGAAACTAATGAACGATCCTTAGTATTTCATCAGGAGCTATTAAGTTTTTAACAGCAATTACTATTGCAATTATTGTACCCAGCGATAATTCTCACCAGCAATCATTGTATTGTCAATTAATAGCTTAGGATAGGCTCAGGAAATATTCGGTAGCTTGAGCAAATAACATCGGATCCTTGTGTTTAGACTAGTTGGGGGGAGTTTGTTATGTGAATCCTTCTGGAAGAGTTGGAATACAACATGAGTGCTACTCTCCAAAAGCTACTTTACTAAAACCAAGGCACTGTCTTTTTAGGATCATTTGTTTCATAGAATTCCACTGTGTGGTCAGTCAACAATCCCTTCAAGGCCGCTGTTGGTCATAGACACTGCACCAGTTCTCTGGGGAGGGAGAGGAAGGCTGTGAGAACCTAATGTTTCAATTTCTAGAAGTTATCCCATAAAATCATCTTGCATGGGCACAGAAGAAAAAATTCACAGTGGAATTTGTATGGCAAGGAAAATATATATAACCCCAAATCCATGCTGCACAGGGGAATAGTTACACAAATTCTGGCGTTTCATATTATATAGCTATTTAAAAAACAAGGTAGAGAATCAAGTACTTCATCAAGACATCATGCTCCTATCTTACACTATTTAGTAATAAAAGTAAGTTGCAAAGTAACATGTAGACAATCATTGCATCTTTAAGGGAAATCCTTACATTAATAATTTATATATTTGTAATGTACACATTGTAGGCAGACTATTCACCCATTTGGTAGTAGTTAATTATCTTGTGATGGTGAGGTTTCAGGGTAGTTGCACAACCTAATCTTTTTATGTTGGTAAGAGCTGAATGTTATATTGCTCCAGATTATATCTATTATCAGAAAAAGCAGTAAAGATACTAAACACTGTGAGGGAAGCTGGGGAATGTAAGGCATAGTTACAGCTCCCACCCTTGTTTACAAGGTGTTAGGTCAAAGTCAAGGAGAAAGCACATAAACAAATTACTCCACCAGGTAAGCCCTGCAATCACAGGGCTGGAAGTTGCAGCAAAGGCGAGCCTGAGCTTGGCCTCAGGAGGTGCAGAGTGGCTGTGATGAGGTAGCTGAATCAATAGGTGCCAAGAAAGAATTCAAAACAGACACCAGTGTGTTGGTAACTCCAGAAGCAGCTCAGTCCCTGGTACATTTCGACTCATGAAATGCCATGGGAGGCCAGACGGTGCAGGGGACATTAAAAGACAGATGGCCCAGAGAGGCATAGAAGGTCAGTTCAAGTTTTCTGCAGACCAGTCCCATGACATTGCTTGTTCTTCCTCAAGAAAGAACTTGGCATTAAATAAATCAGAGCTTGCTTGGTGATCTAAGGGCCAGTTCCAGACGTTTCTCATTAGCCCCCAAGCTTTCTGCATCGTGTAGTTCTTAAATCTTGACTTTATGGTCCAGAGGCAAGACACACATGTCATCCGAGCAGATATTTATCTTTAGAGATGAAATCACTGAGAGATCTTGATTGATTGTAGGGCGAAGGGCAGAGCTTCAGGTTTCCTGATGACAGGAACTTTGTGTTTGCATTGCAGTGTCCTGACTTCCTTTGATCCCACGAAGGGCTCCTGGGGACACACGGGTGCCCTGCCCCCATTTTCTCTGCCCCTTGGAGTTGGACCATGCTGCTACCTCTCTCTGCAAAGCTCCCGGTTAGACCGTGGTGTCTCAAAGTGGCAAGGCCATCAGGGAACCCAGCTGGGAGGGAGAGAGTCTAGTGCATGTGGCCTCTCTCCAGCCCCGTTCTCGGTGAGACCGTTGGGACTATGGACAGGAGGACTGAGATGGGCCATCTGATGGGAAAGATAGGAAAGTGGGCATGGATGCCTTGTCTACAGGAGCTTTGGGGGATGAGAAATCTTTACCTGTGTCAACCAGGAATCTGTTTTACTTGGTCCCATGAATTGGTCCCACCGACAGAATCTCTTTTATGCTCTCTTCTCCCCCAATGCTCCCAAAGGACCATCAGTTAAATGACCAATGTATCAAATATATGCATTTAGAAAACTGCACAAATCAGAACTGTACTGCTTGGTGGGTAGGTAGAAACAGAACCTGTATTCAGCACCCCGACCCCAACACAGAATGTCATCAGCACCTCAGAAGCTGCCTTTGTATCCTACCCCGTAGATTCCCCACTATCCTGACTTCTAATGCCATAGTACAGCTTTATCCATCTTTAAACCATAGGAATAGGGTAATTACCCCTTTGTGTGTCTCTGGCTTCTTTGGTTCAATATTATGTTCATGAAGGTCATGGGTGCCATTGTGATTACTTGCAGTTTGAATATTATTCTCATCGCGTGGTATTTTTGTGAATACTCATCCTACTGTTGGATGTTTTGCTCATTTGGATGTTACAAGCCTCATCAGCTTGCTGCTGTGGACATTACTTTGTGTGTGTATAGTTGAACGTATGCACATGTATCTGCTGGGTATACTGCTGGGGTACATCTCTGGGTTACAGGGATGCAGGGCTCAGTTTCAGTAGTGACAGCTGAGTGGTTTTCAGTCTCCTATTAACTTTCCCCCTGACCAGAGGTAGTGTTGGAGAGCCTCAGTGGCTCCCCATCCTCTCCAACACCTGGCGATGTTTGCATTTTTCACTTTAACCATTCTGGTGGGGGCGCAGTGATACTTAATGGTGCTGTTTTAATTTTGCATTTCCCTGATGACAGATGAAGTCAGGCACTTTGTCATCTGCTTATTAGCCATACCTTGTTTTATGAAGCACCTGTTCAAGTCCTTTGCCAGTTTTTTTTATTGTATTGTCCTTTACTTACTGGTTAGAGGGTTTCTTTGTATATTTTGGGTGAGTCCTTTGATTTTGGGAAAAAAGTCCCTTGACGTCTTTTGATGAATATGAGTTTAGTGTAGCCGAGTTTATCAGATTTTTTTGTATGTCTCTTATATTTTGTGATCGGCTTAGAAATCTTTCCCAAGCCTAATGTAATAAAATGTTAGTATTAAGATTTACACTCATGTGCAACTGGTGTTTGGGTATTGTGTGGGCGGGGTCAAGACTAGTTTTTTCTCTAGAGAGCTGATTGAATCAACACATTAGAGAAAAGGCCACGCTTTCCCCACCGCCCTGTGGCGTTCAGCAGGCTGAACATAGACTACAGGACCATCTCTGTGTGCTGATTGCTTTGGGGTATATTCTGTGTCATTGTTTAACTCTTCCGCATCCCTACAAATTTCTTTTAGTTACTCTAATGAATGAGAGCAGTGTATTGCCCTCCCTAAGTAGAGTTCTACCTTTTTCAAATTTTCTCTTTGGCCCGTTAGGTTTTGCTTTATATATTTTGAACCTTTCTTGTAGGGTACATGACATTTAAGATCACATCTTCTTGATAAAATACCTGAGAACAAGACAGTCAACCCAACTTGCCTTTGGTTAATGATGCATGGTTGAATCTTTTCCCATGCTTTTCCTTGTGTCTCTATGTTAAAATTAGCTTTCTTGCAGGCATATAGTTTTAGTGGTTGTTCTTAAATTTATGTTTATGTGTGAGAATCTTACGAATTATGCTTTTATTCCCTCCCATTTTCTACTGTCCTCATGAATTTTACTTTTCTGTTTTTGTTAATTAAAAAATTTATCAGCACATGTCTGCAGTACATAATAATTACATTCATTGTGAGGAATTGGTGTATAACACATTTTAATTCTTATTATTTTCCCCTTTTGTTTCTGTTGTCCTCCTCTCCATCCCTTAGTCCCTTGTGTTATAAACCCCATGATACTTTGTATTATTTTATTTTTAAACAGTCAACTATCTTTTAAATACATTTTTCAAATAAGGAACATTATTTCATATTTACTAATACGCTTACCATTTCTAGAGCTCTTTGTTCCTTTGGGTTAGATCAAATTCTGATATGAAAGTTAGGTTCCCAATTTCATGTGTTATATACTGTACTCTCTAGGGGAACTTCTGTAACTTTTCTTGCACTTCCGTTGACAAAATCAGACAGCTTATGTTTGTCTGCTAAAGTCATTATTTTGCTTTTACTTTTGAATGGAACTCAAAAGTAATTCTAGTGTGACAAGTGTTTATTTATTTATTTTAATCTTTCTGCCTTGTATTGCTTCTGTCTGCGAGTTTGCAGGCATTTATCTTGTGCATCTTTGTGTTATGCCTCCCCTGGTCCTATTGCTTTTAATATTTTCTTATCACTGGTTTTCAACAATTTTATTATATTATCATGGTGTGTTATTTCTTTGTGTTCATGTTGCTTGAGATTTATTAAGATTTTGGTGTCTCTAGATATATAGCTTTTTAAAAATTGAATTTAGAAAAATATTGGTCACTATTCTTCAAATCTATTTTCTCTAGTTGTAGGTCATGTTTCCCTGCTTCTCTGAATTCTAGTAGTTTTCTGATTTTGTGCAGGACATTTTATACTTCATGTTGTTGAATGATGGGTTTTTATTGTTGTTCTTTGCATGAGTTGGCTCAGGTTGCTAATACAGTCTACAAGAGCTTTGGTGATTTACATAACAGAACTGTGTTTTATCATAGTTCCGGAGACTGGAATTCTGAAATCAAGGCGTGGAGGCTTGGTTTCCCTGAATGAAGCCTTTCTCCTTGGCTCGCAGGTAGTCACCTTCTGTGGAGTCCTTCTGTTGAATTTCTCTGTGTGTACAATTCCCTAGTGTCTCTTACTTGTCTTTTAAGCTACTGACAATGGACTAGGACCTTGTGCTTCTGGTCTTATTTAACTTTTATAACCCTTTTAAGGATCCTATTTCCAGACACACTAACATTAGGGTTTAGGTTTAAAGTATATGAGTCTAGAGGCAAATGATTCGGCCTATAGTATCATTGTTTCTTGTTTTAATTTAATAAGGACCAGGCTTTGTTCTAGCAGATAACTATGCTGCCTAGGGATCCCGTCACCCTTTTGAAACTCTTGTCATTTCACTAGGGGATTCCATAGTAGCCTCAGAAGCTTAGGCTCAGTATTATGGGCAGGGTATGGTCCTTCTTGAACCTACTGAATGGTCTAGTGATCAATGTGTTTCTAGTCTGTCTGGTCAGAATTTCGATTTCTCTGTCTTTTTAGTTCTGGGATATGTTAAGCTTACTGGTCACAGTCCTGGGTGGGCAGCCTTCTCCCCAGCTAATGCATAGCTTAGTGTTTGGCAATGGAGAAAAGGGATCCTATGAGCTTTCTGAAGCTCTTTTTCTGCGTGGCTTTCTTCCCCTTGGAATTCTGCCTCATAGAGTCCAGCTGTGTCAGCCTCCTCAAACACGATCTCCGCATCAGAGCCCAGCAAGATCGCCCAGCCCTGCTGGGGACTCACTTCCTTGTCTGCAGTCTGTAAGGCGCCTCTAGTCAAGGGGTACAGCAAAAGTGGGGCTTCTCTAATTGCTTTTTTTTTTCTCTCCAGATATAACAGTCCTGTAAAGACTGCTATGCAGATACCTAGAAATCACTGAATGTTTTCTGCTTTCTGGTTGCTCACAGAAAGAGGCTATGAGCAGTTCTAGTTAGTTTATGCAGGCATGCCTATTTATTATATCCATTTATAGATTTTGGATCTGTTTTGTTTTATTGTATTTTTAATTATTTTATTTATTTTTATTTCAGAGAAAAAAGACACACCTAAGAAAGACAAAAAACAAAAGAGACAAACAAACAACAACAACAAATCCACAACAGTAACATTACAGGTTTATGAAACAAGATGATAGGAACTTGACAATGGTTGCAATATTGTGTATCATTACTTTCAACATGGTTGTTTACATTAACAGACATAGACATGTAAAATTGATCTAATCATATGTGTATTAACTGATCTTTCTCAATAACTAGTACATTCAGCAGTATGCTCATTTTAGTAATCTTATTATATACATATATACAGATTTATATCTTTTTCCTTTTCCCTTCCTTCTTCCCTCCTTTTCCCTTTCCCAATTACTTTTGCTCTTTGAGCAGTTTTTTACCCTTACACAGTATTTATTGTAGACTTTGGATCATATATAGTTTTTCAGTTTCTTACACTAGGGAGACAATACGGTATTTACACGTGGGTTTGATTTATCTCACTTATGAATATGGTCTCAAGTTGTGTCCATTTACTTATAAAATTCTCAATGCAATCTTTCTTGGTAGCTGAGTAGTATTCCATTTTATAAAAATACCACAACTTTTTTTTATCCATTCCTTGATTGATGGGCACTTGGATTGTTTCCAAGATTTGGCTATTACAAATTGGGTTGCTATAAACATGGGTGCACAAATATCACTGTGGTATGATGTTTTCTTCTGGAAAAATGCCCAGAAGCAGGATAGCTGGCTCAAATGGGATCTCTAATCCTAGCTTCTTGAGGAATCTCTGCACTGATTTCCACAGTGGTTGTACCAGTCTACGCTCCCACCAACAGTGGAGAAGAGTTCCTTTTTCCCCACAACACCTCCAGCATTTGTTGTTGGTTGATTTTTTAATCTTGGCCATTCTTTCTGGAGTGAGATGGAATCTCAGTGTTGCTTTAATTTGCATTTCCCGAATGACCATTGATGTTGAACATGTTTTCATATATTTATTTGCCATTTGTATTTCTTTTTCTGAGAAGTGTGTATTCATCTCAGATGCCCATTTTTGGATTGGGTCCTTGAATTTTAGGGGCCTGATTTCTTTTAATTCTTTATATGTTTTAGATAGGAGTCCTTTGTCTGATGGACAATTGGTTAAGATATCTTCCCTGTTTGTGGGTTTTCTTTTCACTCTGTTGGAGATTTCCTTTGACATGCAAAAACTTTTTAGTGAGACGAGATCCCAGTTGTTGATTCTGGGAAGTGTTTCTTGTGCAATTTGATTTTTCTTCATGAACTCTGCCTACTCCCATGTCATCAAGATTTTTACCTACTTTGTCTTCTAGCAAGTTTAGTGTCTCTGTTTTAATATTCAGATCTTTGATCCATTTTGACTTTATTTTAATGCATGGGGATAGACATGGATCTAGTTTTAGTTTATGGCATATGGAAAGCCAGTTTTTCCAGCACCATTTGTTAAAGAGGCCATCTTTCTTCCAATGTACATGTTTGGCTCCTTTGTCAAAGATGAGGTGCTAAGTGTGTTTGTAGTTGTGGCTGTATATTCTAATCTATTCCATTGATCTTCAGGTCTGTTTTGACTCCAGTACCATGCTGATTTTATCACAGTAGTTTTGTAATATAGTTTCAAGTCAGGGATGGTGATGCCTCCCGCCTTATCTTTGTTGCCCAGAATTGCCTTTGCTATTCTAGGTCTCTTCTGGTTCCAGATGAATTTCAGGAATGCTTTCTCTAGCTCTGTGAGGTAGGCAAGTGGTATCTTGATTGGGATTGCATTAAATCTCTATAACAATTTTGGGAGAATGGTCATTTTCACAATGTTTGTTCTTCCTATCCATGAACAGGGAATATCTTTCCATTTTCTGAAATCCTCTTCAATTTCCTTTTTCAGAGTAATGTAGTTTTCACTGTATAGATCTTTTACTTCCTTTGTTAGATTGATTCCTAAGTATTCCATTTTTCTGGATGTTATAGTGAAGGGTGTGGTTTCCTTTATTTCTCTCTCAGTGACATTGTTGTTTGTGTACAGGAATGCTATTGAATTTTGAGTGTTAACCTTGTATCCAGCAACATTACTGAATTTGGTTATTACATCTAGAAGTCTTTCAATCAATTTTTGGGGGGTCTTCTATGTAGAGTATCATATCATCTGCAAATAATGATAATTTAACTTCTTCCTTTCCTATCCTTATTCTCTTTATTTCTTTCTCTTGTCTAATTGCTCTGGCTAATATTTCCAGAACTATATTGAATAGGAGTGGTGATAATGAACATCTTTGTCTTGTTCTTGATTTTAGATTGAAAGTTTTCAGTTTTTGTCCATTTAGTAAGATGTTGGCTATTGGTTTATGATATATGGCTTTTATCAGGTTGAGGTAGAGACCATCTATTCCAATTTTCTGTAGGGTTTTTATCATGAATGGGTGTTGGATTTTGTCAAAAGCTTTTTCTGCATCTATTGAAATGATCATGTGGTTCTTGTCCTTGGCCCTGTTGATATGGTGCATTACATTTATTGATTTGTGTATGTTGAATCATCCCTGCATTCCTGGGATGAATCCCACTTGATCATGGTGTATAATCTTTCTGATAACTTGCTGTATTCTATTTGCCAGTATTTTATTGAGGATTTTTGTATCTATGTTCATTAAGGAGTTTGGCCTGTAATTTTCTTTTTTGGTTGGGTCTTTCTCTGGTTTTGGTATTAGGGTAATACTTGTTTCCAGGAATGAGTTGGGGAGACTTACTTCCCTTTCGATTTCATTGAAGAGTTTGAGGAGTGTTGGCATTAAGTCTTCCCTAAATTTCTTGTGGAATTCAGCAGTGAATCCATCAGGACCTGGGCTTTTCTTTGTTGGTAAGGTTCTAATTACATTTTCAGTTTCATTGGCTGAAATTGGGTTATTCAGCAGTTTTACATCTTCTTGATTCAGCTTTGGTAATTCATAGGTTTCTAGGAATCTGTCCATTTCTTCTGTGTTATCGAATCTATGTGAGTAAAGATTTTTGAAGTAGGTGTTGATGATCTTCTGTATTTCCACTGGGTCTGTAGTGATTTCACTCTTTTTATTTCTTATTGCATGAATCTGAGTTTTTTGTTTCCTCTTCTTGATAAGGTTGGCTAGGGGTTTATCAATTTTATTTACTCTTTCAAAGAACCAACTCTTCAATTCATTGATTCTTTGTATTGTTTTCTTAGTTTCAATTGCATTAATTTCTGCTCTAATCTTAATAATTTCCTCCCTTCTTTGGGCTTTGGACTTGACTTGCTCTTCTTTTTCTAGAAGTTTGAGGTGC
>RJWM01011213.1:0-60610 GCA_004363535.1 Dasyprocta punctata | reverse complement strand
GGGTGGACTGATAAATAGGTCGATTTATGGATGAAAATCAGTAATAGGAGTTCTATTCCTTCCAAGGCAGGCTCTGGCCTCTGGAGAGGACTGCTAGACACAAAGCCCTTCCTTGAGTTACACTGCAATCTTTCCTGTTATGACAGAAAAACAGCCTTCATTTCATTTTCTACAGTTTTGCAGGCAGAAGAGGAGAGGAGCGGGATTTATCAGTGACCCCTGTGCCAGGCTGCACCTGGCCTCTCTGCAGGAGCACGTGCCTCCTGGGTGGTGGCCACCTGGGGATATTTTCCCCTATGCTGCCAGCAGCTGTCCATTTCTGGACACCAGGGAACAGTGACTGGAGGCAGGCTGAGATCGCGAGCACCATCCCACCTCACAGCAGGTTCTGCCACCCCCACAATGGCCCCTCCATTCCAGAAGCTTCCCTGGGGTGAGACGGAGGAGATGGCATTTGTGTACCCCTTAAAATGAAGCCAAGGTCACATGCTTCGTGTGTGTCCATTGCTGGAGTTCAGCAAAAAGCACCAGCATGGTTTTTAAGAGATGTAGGACACAGCAGCCTCACATTTTCTCCTGCTGCATCTCCCTCTGAGAACCAGCCAGACAGCAGCACGACGCCCAGCCTGCAGATGAGACACGAAGCAGAGCTGCCCCAGGGTTGCCCAGAGACGTGTCACCTGTGTGTTGTGGGGCAGGACACAAGCCCAGGTCTCCTGCCTGGCTCTGTTCACACCTCCACAGGGGCCAGAAGGCCAAGGTGAGTCCTTAGCAGTGACACCTGAGGGCTGGTGGCAATGACTGTCCTTCCTTCTCTATCCCTCCAAGGGTCATGGAGCACCCAAGGTAGGGTGTCCTTGGCCACCTCCAGCACAAAGAGAGACTTTGGCAGGGGGGAAACAGAGTCACATGCCAGGAAAATGGCTTGACCTTGGGCACAAAGAGAGCATGGCAGAGGGCCTGGACTCCTGTCTCCTCCACCTCACCCATTTCCTATTCTGCACCTACCTTTCCTAGGTCCCTTTCCACCTCTTGTTTCTCCCTGGCTCCTGCCCAGGAGGGCCCATCTGAGTCAGTGCTGGGCTCTCACTCCTCCCACAGTCTGCTCCGAAGGGTGGATCAGCATTCTCAGAGAGCAGGGCCCCCAGGATGGTCACACAGCAGGCTGGAGACCCACGAAGAGCCCGTGCTGCAGTTGGAGGCCTCCTGCTGCAGAATTGATTCCCGCTCGCCCTGGGGAGGCCAGTGCTTATTCTCTCCAGGCCTTCAACTGAGTCGGCGAGGCCCACCCACATTATGCCGGGCAATCTGCCTTACTTAAAACCCAATGATTTACAAGTTGATCTCATTCAGAGAAACCAGAATAATGTCTGACTGATCCCAAAGGGGCCTGTGCTTCGGGTCTGCCGGCCACACCACCTCTCAGCAGCTGGGGATCTTGGACAAATGTCTTGTACGTCTGAGCCACTGTGTTGAAGAGCTCAGCAGAGTGGCCAGCATGCAGGATGTCCAGAAAATGCAATTCCACAGCAGTGGCGGCACTGTGGCCCCAGGGCTGCCCAGCGGAGGAGGGCCTGTTCCCCCTTCCCTGCCCTGGTCGTCTCTGCACCCACCGTGTGTCCAGCGTTCTCCAGGTCTTTAGCTCCATCCTCTGCTCCCCCCCTGGTTGCAGCCGCCTCGCCCCCCCCACTTCCCCATGCTGTGGCCACTGCAGCCGCAGCTGCCAGGCCAAGGCCCCGAGCACCCCGTAAGCTCTCTGAGCTGCATTGGCAGCTGCAAAACTGCACGGCACACAGCAGCATTTTGCCTGTGCAAACATTTTGGTGCAATTTTCTGACCCACAAAAATGTTTTCACAGTACAAATGTACACCTGGCTAGGAGCTGCTCAGTCTCACTCGCTTGCTTAGCTTCTCAGGAAAATAAACAAAAGTGAATCCATGGACAGCGGGGCACAGACTCCAATCAAACAGACGCGCTGCTTCGCCCCGCGCCCAGGGTGTCCAGTCGATCTTCTGTCCTCTGAAGAGGTGACAAAGCCCAGAGCAGGCTGGGGACGAGTCTAAGGTCACAAAACAAGACTGCTCACTCGCTGTTTTGCTTAGATACCTGAAGCTGTTTAGTGGGCACACGCCGGCCCATCCAGGAAACCAGCCCACCGCCTCTGAGGTCACCGTTTAATAAATGCACAGCCACAGACAAGCCACAGTCTCCCCATTCTGCTGTCCCCTGGGGGATGATAGGTGCATGCGAGGAATACTACCCAGTGACACAAGGGACCAGCGCATCTCCCGGGCTGCTGGGATGTCACGCGCAGTGAGGACACCGGGCAGAAAAGCACTGCTGGCGACTCCACTTGTGAGAGAAAATCTCCGGGGTGACAGAGGCCAGGACAATGGTTGCCTCTGCATGGACAGGGCTGAGAGGTGGCACACAGGAGCCACAGAGGGCCGGGGACAGCCTGTGTCTTGGTCTGGGTGGTCCGCAGAATGCAGATCCGCCTGCAGTCCCTTGAAAATTTGTGCACTTCAGAATCCGCAGACTTACTCTCAGTAGAAATAATGACAGTAAAATAAAGTGATGGTGACCCAAGTGTGTGATTCCCAGGGCCACGTGGTACTGTGCTTACACTGGGCTGAGAAGATGGTCTCCACACTGCCGTCATCTTGGTCAGCATCTGGATTCACCCACTTTACTCCACTGCCGGGGGACCCACCAATAACCATGAGGATGTGCTCGTGATTCGGTCATTGTCCATCTGTTCAGCTAGGGCATGACTGGACAGACATTCAGGCCAGCGTAGTGTGGAGAAGGAGGTTGGGGCAGGAGCAAGCCTGGACCGGATGGAGGAGCCTGGGGCGTGGGTGTGGGTGTGGGCGTGCGTGGATTCTCAGTCAGATGATTGATTTGATGAGGACTGGGTGCACTTGTGGCAGGAGGCTGCCTTGGTCACTGTGCAGCCCCAAGACACTCGTGAGGTCCACTCACGCAAAGGGGCCGTGCAAGATCACTGTCCTCACCTCCTCCCAGCCACAGGCCTCCCTCACGTGCCTCCAGATGTATGCACAGCTGGACAGACCCAAAAGGTTACCCATCCTAGAGGAAAAGCTGATCCCGCCCACAGCCACTCCTGCAGCCGCTGGCCAGATCCAGCGTGGCCAGCCCAGAGGGAGAACGGGCAGGGTGAGACCCTGTGTGTATAAAACACCAGCCAGCCCTGCCATTGTCCTTCTCGGTAATGGGAGGCTGCGGTGGTGAGTGTGCTGGGCTGGGCCATGCATGACGGAGATACACTTGGCCAGCCACTTCCTGCATGTGTGGACGGGGCCAGGTAGGAGGCCTGGGTTTGCAAAGTCTATTCTCTCACAGCTGCGGAGCTGGGAAGTTCAAAATCAAAGTGTCAGCAGAACCCTGCTCTGTCTGAGGCCTTAGGGAAGAATCCTTCCTTGTTCTCCCAGCTTCTGGAGGCTCCAGGCAAATGGTGGCGGTCCTCAGCTCGTGGCAGCCCAGCGCCAAGCTCTGCCACCAGCTCAGTGTGGCCTCCTCCTCACCGAATGTCTCTGACTTCACCGGGCCTCTACGGCTGCTGGATTTGGGGCTCCTGTTCATCAGTATGGCCTCGTCTCCACGTGATGGCTCAGCTGTGATCCTGAGCTAAGTAAGACTGAAATCATGGGTAGCTGGGGTTGGAGCTTCACCCTGTCTTTTGGGGAGAAACAATGCAGCCCGTGGCAGGGGAGCCCCGGCAAGGAGGAGCCAATGCCACTCTCCAGGCGGCTCCTCACACCTCTGGGCCAGCAGGCCTGCCCGCCCCAGCCACTAGGACCATCAGCAGCAAACTCCTTGCCTGTAAACTATGGTCCATTGCCTGTAAACTGTTTGTAAAGTTTTAAATAAACACACCAGCCTTCTGAAGTCTGGTGACTCACCACTCACCCGGGGCTTTGGCAGTGCTCAGCGAACCCCACAGCCCAGACCCTCAAAACAAACCCGTGGGCAGAGCCACCCACGGCGGCCAGCAGCACACAGTCCTGCAGCCCAAAGGCACTGCCGCGACCTGCCGGAGCCGGACAGGCACGAGGACGTGCAGAGGAAACCCAGAAGGACTGCTTCCCTCTTCTGGTTCAGATGCGGCCGAGGGGAAGGACTTTGGGGTCCTGCCCTTGTCTGCCTCAGTTTCCCCATATTGTATAAGAAAGTCCAACTGTAAAGGGATAGTTAGTGAAAAGACCTCACCTTCTTGGGCAGACTGAGCCCAGGTTCTTTTCTTTGCCCTAACGGAAGTCAGAGGACCTTGGTTTCCTTATCAAAAAACAAAACAAACAAACAAAAAAAAAATGTCAATTTACCCCTTGCTGCTCTGGCTGACCTCACTTTACAGCCAGCGTCACAAATCATTCCTTGGACAGGGTCCACAGGTCACCTAAGGATGACTTTAATTCTTTTAAGTAGTGGCCATGATTTAAAGTTGGTATACTTCATCGGAATTGTGAAACCCTACTGACAGCGGGGAGCAGGCATCGCCTCTGGAAGGCCCCCGGCCGCCAGGCTGGCCCGGGCCCTCCTCTGGTGCACAAGCGCTGAGTGCCGCCCTTCTCCCCGCAGCCGCCTGGTCCTGCGCTGAGGGCCACTGGTGCTCGTCCTGGCCCTTCGGCCGCTGCTGGGTCCTTCTCGCCAGTTCGAGGAGACTGAGTGGTCCTCGCATCCTGCGTCACATCAAATGGGGAGGAAAGAGGAGCTGAAAGGGTGCAGTGCTTTGAAAGGGCGGTGAGGGAGGAATGGGCTGGACAAGGTTCCCTGTCACCCACCGCTGCCCGGCTTCACAGGAGCCCCTGTGTCATACACAGCGCCTTCCCCAGCCTTGAGCTTCTGGAGGCCTGCACACCCAAGGGCACTTATCAGCTTGGGCTTGGGCTTCGAGGTCCCTGAGGAGCTGGGCCTGGCCACGGTCCCTGTGGCGAGGTCTCCAGGAGGTTGTTCAGCCTGCCTCAGCCTCAGCCCCAGCTCCACTGGCTGTAAATAGGGCCCTGCCCGGGTAGCGAGGGGATTGGGAGATGACTATGCCAGCAAAGCCATCAGCACCGGGCTGCAGGCTTCTCCTTGCTGCTCTTGATGGGGGTGGCTTCTGTCTTCCCCCCGACCTCCCAGAGGCAGACTCTGCGGGCAGGATCGGGTGTGGCCAGGTTCCAGCTGGGGGAGGCAGATCCCAGGAAACAACAGAAAAGTCACAGCCGCGGTGGTCACCACTGGGCAAGGCTAACACTCAGCTGCCGGGGAGCCCTGGAGCCCAGGCGCCATCCAGCCCCGATCCCCGGCCATTCTTGCCGACATGGGCTGGGCAGAGTGGACTCTACAGCCACGGAAGGTTCCCAGGTACGGAAATGCCGGTGCTGCATCCCGGAGCTGAGGGGCAACCCCCAGAATGCGGCAGGCGCGGCGTCGAGAATGTCTGCTGGAAACCTGCTTGCTTTTCACATCGGTTCGAGACTCACACACCATCCCGCCATTCACATTTGCTTTAATATAAAGTATATGGGGCTCCCCTGTCCGCCAGTGAATTGAATCAGCTGCTAAGTACCGGAAAGGCCTCACATTCACCTTGTGTTCCTTCGTAATCCCTGGAACCTGTCACACACGCACACGCACACACCTAGAGTGACCACTGGGCACCCTGCCTCATCTGAACCTCCACCAATCGTGCGCATGACACGCACGCCATCCCCATGGCACAGATGAGGAAAACTGAGGCCCAGGGGTCATGCAACTTGCCGAAGACGGTAAGGAGGTGACAGTCAGCAAAGATCACACAGGCCACTGGTCATCTCCCTGACCCCTGAGTATTCTATACAGGGAAGTTGCCCAAAGGGTCAGAGCTCTCCCGGGAGGGCTGAGGGCTGCAGTCAAACTTGCATTTCACGGTGACCCTGTGGGGAAGGGACCCAGAAGGACTGAGCAGGTAAGGAAGCAGTGGGGAATCATCTTCTGCGCCCAGGGCAGAGGGGGCTGCCTGGGTCTGGGCTCTGCTGGGCTCAGGGACCAGGGGCTGGCTGTGGGGCAGGGAGGAGGTGACAGCACAGCTCTCAGACTCCCACTCTGGGAAGCTGGATGGAAGGTGCACCCTCTCCTGCGGGAAGCGGAGGAGGGGGAGCAGCAGCTTCACAGGGCTGCGAGGTGGTCTGGTGGTCTGGTCGTTTCTCCACAGTGATGCTGTCACCCTCGAGGGGAGACGCCCAGGTGACAGACAGGTGTGGGGTCAGGATGTGAGAAAGATGGCTCTGGGCTACAGAGTTAGGCCTGAGGTGGCAGCGGCAGTGGCTGAGGCCACGGGAGCAGAGGACATCCCCTGGGGGAAATGAGGAAGAGGACAGGAGCGGGGAAGCCTCATGCAGAGCCGGGCTGAAGCAGCCCCACTGGGGAAGACTAAGCTGAGGTCACTGAGGCCGAGTGAGAACCTGAGAGCAGCGACAGGGCAGGGAGGGCAGAGCCAGCTCCAGGAGCCTCCCTGGGCTGGAATTCAGTGGCTGCTCTCAAAGTACCTCTTGGTGAAAGAAAAGATGAAAGACGTGGGAAGAATTGTGCTTTCCTTGGTGCTTTGCAGCTCGCAAAGTTCTACCGCAACAAGGGGCCCAGCAGCTCCTAAGAGGTGAGCTAACAGGAGTAGATGCTGCAGACTGAAGCCTGGGTTTCAGAAGCTTCAGAGTCTGGGTGGAGGACGAAGTTTGCAGGTGATTTGCAGGGTAATTTCTCCAGCCGTCCCTCTTCTCCACGGTTGGGCCCTTCCCTGGTTCCCCACAGCTCTGTCTGGCCTTGAGGGCCAAATGGGCAACTAATTGGCGCCCTGGGGTCAAGCACTTTCCCAGAGCCCTTCTCTGCAGCCCCTCCCGCTGCCTCTCACACCCCTAAGCACCAGGCTAGACTTTGCACCAAGAGGGATATTTGTGCATGAGAGCTGATGGGTTTTTGACAAATCCAGCTTGGCCTCTTTTTAGCACCTACTTACCCCCCAGGGGCTGGCAACCTGATACTTAATGATTTGCTCCA
Organism: Dasyprocta punctata; assembly: GCA_004363535.1. Classification (NCBI taxonomy): domain Eukaryota; kingdom Metazoa; phylum Chordata; class Mammalia; order Rodentia; family Dasyproctidae; genus Dasyprocta; species Dasyprocta punctata. Next base: position 53,571 of record RJWM01011213.1, on the reverse strand, counting down.
GACCCTTTGGGGGTGGGGCAGCGTGTAGTGGAGCAGAATTCCCAGAGGAGCCAGGCCCGGTGGATGTGATTAGCAGGTGTGGGCTCCATAGGCTGGGAAACTGGGCGGCCAGTGGTCAGTGCAGGCAGGGCTGTGCTGGGAATGCACAGGGAGAGTCTACTCCAAGGTGTGGGAGGAGGGACAGACTTCCCAGGCCAGAGATGAGGGAGACAATCAGGAGAGGTCTCTTTTGACTCGTGTCTGGATAAGCTTTTCCTTGTGCCTCTTTGTCCCAACTCACCTATTTACCTATTTCTCCTTTCTTTCCTCTATCCTTCCAGTCTTTTCTTAGAATCTCAGAGAAAGAAGACTCAAGTTCTACCTATTTGTTTTATAAATGAAGAAACTGAGAGCCAGTAAAGATAAAGGACTTACCCAAAGTTGTACAGTAAATTAATATGATCATTACCATCACCACCAGCACCATCATCACCACTACTATCAACACTACTGACATCGTCACCATCACCACCATCACCACCACTGTCACTACCACCACCATCACCACCACCATCACCACCATCACCACCAGCATCATCACCACCACCACCACCACCACCACCATCACCACCACCACCACCACCACCACCACCACCATCACCACCACCACCACCACCACCACCACCACCACCACCACCACCACCACCACCACCACCACCACCACCACCACCACCACCAACACCACCACCACCAACACCATCATCACCAACACCACCACCACCACCATCACCATCACCACCACCATCACCACCACCACCACCACCACCACCACCACCACCACCACCACCACCACCATCACCACCACCACCACCACCATCACCACCATCACCACCACCATCACTATCATCATCACCATCACCACCACAATAACCACCTTTGTGATCACCAGCACCTCCACCATCCTAACTGCCATCATCACCACCATCCTCATCATCACGTATCTGTATGTATAAAGTATTGTTTCCAAAACGACATAGGGGATCTCAACTGCCACAAGATTGGGGGGCTGCAACCTCTTCCAGACCCCCTTTCCTGTCCTTCCCGTCCCAGCAAGCCCACAGCTGTAGTCACTCAGAGTGCGGGAAAACCCGGAGATCTGAGCATGCGCAGACTCACGTCGCCTCTGCTTCGCCCTCCTCCCGCGTGCACAGGAGACGGCTTCCGCTATCTAGGATTTTCCACCAACTCTCCCGCCCCTTCCCATTTCTCCTGTGTATGTGCTGCTGTTCCAAATCCCCCATAGCCTTGCTTCTGATGATGGTGATAGAAGAGTCGTGAGCAGACAGAGAACCCAGGAGAGGAGGGGCAGTGCAGAAGAGAGGGCGTGTGTGCGAAGCGTGAAGGAGCGGGCCAGCCACGGGTCTCCTTGCCACCAGCCGGGTGCACACGCGGAGGCCGCTTCCCCTCTCCGCACCTCAGACTCCTCTGCAGGCCGCGCGCTCGTGCCCGCATTGCACGTTCTTAGAGCAGCCTGAGGAGGGAGGGAGGGAGGACCTCAGCCGGGCGTTCCCCGGGGAGGGCTCAGGAAACACTTGTCACAGCCCCAGCCCTGACTCCACGCTCAGCCAGGCCGGCCAGGGGCAGGGCTCCAGCCGCCAGCCCTCCTGACCCGCCCACCGCTCCTCTTCTCTTCCGGTTGCTCCTCCCTGGAGCTCGCCCCCACCAGGCAGGCTCCGGCGCCTGAGGTCTGCAGGGACGGACACAACGACAGGCCTCCCTGCCAGGTGCGCCTCTTGGTGAGCTTTTGACCCCATAGGTCCGCAGCATCTCCTCTTCCCACCTAGGGCTCCCGTTTTGCCCTCTGGCCTCGCATCTCCCTGAAACTAGCCCTGCACTGCCTGGCATTGGGAAACACGGGGAGGAGTGGCCAGAAAGACTCCGACTGTCACGGCGCTTTTGGGGGCAGTTTGAGGTACAGGGGGAAGGGGGAAGGGACAGATGACTTCCAGCCCCCCAGGGGCCCCGGGGAGGGCAGGGTAAGGGTCTCAGCCAAGGCCCAAGTTCTGCTGGGCAGAGTCAATCTGACGACCCAGCAGGCCACCTTCCCCAGCTCAGAGCTTGCTGTGGGGTGGCGGCCAGGGCTGGAGACATCCAGGGTGACAGTGGGTCACAGTGCAGCTGACCCAGTTTGGCCTCAGTCAGGCGGTCATTTCCCAGCCCAGCAGGCAGCGCTGGTATTCACGGCGCCCCGTGCCAGGCTGTTCAGGAAAACAGCCCGAGGCAGCCCCAGAGCAGAAGCAGCCCAGCCAAGAGCAGCGCCCTCTCTTCGCCCTCGGGTGGAAGACAGCATTGTCCTCGTCTGCAGGACACAGGCTGTGACGCGCGCTGTACACTGGGGCCGCCTTGGTGACGAGACAGGTCCCAAGGCTCAGACTTGTGCATGACCAGAGTCACAGGTCCCGACTGTGCGGACTCCTAAGTTTTGCCTGCACACCTCCCCTGTCCTGTCGCTCTGCGTCCATCCTCCGTCAGCAGCACAGAAGCCAGGGCCAAGGTCCGCCGCAAGGGGCCAGCCCGTCCTGTGCAGTGATGCGGGGGATGGGCCAGGTGACAATGCACTGGACGGCTGACCTGAGCAAGGAAGGGGGCACAGGGGGAAGGTGTGATGGCACCCCGGGAGGGTCACGTTCTTGTGCAAACCCCCTGGCAGCCCCCCAGAAGGGCAGGGAGGAAGAAGGCAGACCCCAGGGCTGCCACGTCGGACAGCACAGGACAGACAGAGCCTCGCGGTGGCAGTGGCAGTGAGGCGTGGTGGGAAGTGGGGTGACTGAGCGGGGCAGGGGGCAGGGTTCAGACTGGGCAGAGATGGCCACGGCGGAGGCGGCTGTGGGTCCCCCTGGGGGCTGGGCGGGCCGTGTGAGGCAGAGTCCACTCCACACGTCTGCGTTCATTCATTCTGTACAGACACCTGCTTCAGGCTCTGGACTAGATGAAGGGGTGACCAGGACTTGGCAAGGTCCTTCACCCCAGGAGTTCCGGATGCCCTGGGCTGGGGAGACCCCAGAGTCTTCACCTTCTCCTTCCTCGAAGAGACCCCCCCAGGCCCCATGCTGTCCCTCAAGCCTTCCTTCAGACCCCAGGCTTCTCTTTAGGTCCCGGAGGGGGAGGCCTGCTCCCTTCCACTTTGACCCAACCCTTCCCGCAGTGCTTCTTCCCGTCCTGGGTTGTTCTCCCTCTGCGTGGCCTGTGAACAGTGCCTCCCAGGAGGGCCTGGGGTGCCCTGCCCAGCAGGAGCCCGGGGGACCCCCTGCAGGGCCTTTGCAGGAAGATAAGCTATCCTAAAGGTGTAGGCTGAGTTACCTCATAAGGATCCTGATCAACAAATAATCTTGACACGGTTCCAAGTTCCAATTTAAAAAAAGTCCAAGCAACTGAACACTCCCAAAGCCATGGGTGAAGATAGTTCTTTGGATCCGCCCCTCCCCGGCACCTCTCATTTATTCAGCATGGGGCTGTGACCCACCCTGGGCAATGCAGCATAGATGGGCCCCACCCAGACCATGGCCCCAGGAGGCCCAGGGGAGGTGCAGCCCTGAGCCCTGGATAGGGATGACCACGTAGAAGAAGGGGACCCTTCCGCAGTGCATGGATTCGCTCACTTCGGGTTTGAAGGCCTCCACCAGCCTGGTCCTAACTGAGCCAAGCCAGTCTATCAGGCAGCTTGGACCCCAGGGCGTCCTGGCTGCATCGCCGTTCCAAGGCAGTGTCCTTCTTGGCGACATTCCCAGCCCCAGAGCAATCTGGCCCCAGTGCCCGACTGATTTCCCAAGGCCAAGCTCTGCCCGGAACGGCTCGGTCCCACCTCATGCCCAGAGTCTCGCCCGGCCTCCAGGTCTACCACCCTTTCAAGGTGACCCCTCCTTCTGCTTTTCCACTTCCCAACCATTTCCCCAGAATTCATGATTCTCTCTTCTCACACACTGGGACACATGTAGCAGCTTCTTAGGGTGCAAGTGATGTTCTGGCTGGTTCTTCTGGACATCCAAGTCTTACTTTAGCCCTTTTGAAGTAGTACGACTTGCAGAGTATGGGCTCTGGACTCAGAATGTCAGGAGGCAAGATGAGGGAGAACTAGAAAGATTCCAGGAGGTGGTGACCAAACTGGGTGTTGAAGGATGAGTAGGAGTTTGCAAGATAAAGAACAGAGGCAGAAGAGAAATTTAGGCAGAAAAAGCAGCCACGAACCAAAGGTTGGAGGCAAGAAAATACCTGGCATATTTGGAAAATGGTAAGAAGTGGGGTGAGGCAGAACTGGGGTAGTTGAAGAACACGCAGAGTTCCAAGGTACTAGATCAAGATGGGCTGTCCACCCAGTTTTCAAGACAGTGGAGACAGTCCCTCGCACACAGGACACAATCGGGTGCCTGGCCACCCGGTGACACCATGCTTCCAACCTCCTCAGTCTTTTAAAACACAGCAGCCTCCCCGACAGCTCGCTCAGCAGCTCTGACAGCGCGGCGCTGTCTGGCCGGAGCCCGCAAGCCCACCTCCCTCCCAGGGCTCCGCGTCTGCGACCCTATCAGCCGTCATCTTTCTTTTTCATTCATTCACTCACTGATCGTTATCCTCCACCCTTCCGACGCTTCAGACAGGCCGTCCACTTAATTTCGCAAAACTAAACAGCACGCTGCGCCTCTCAGGGAGCCTCTGAGCGCGGTACGTTCTGCAGAATGTTTTTCCGAGCAGTGAAAAATTTAATTTTTCCCCCCAGCATCAAGATGTGTCAAACATAATTTATGCCTGGACATAATTCATCCCTAAAGATAAACATGGAACCCCAAGAGAGGAGAGACGGCTGCAGAATTTCTAGGGGCAGGGGGTAGGAGTGGGGGTCCACCTCCTGATCCCACCGCACAGGGGCGAAAAGTGTAAACGAAACGAAGGTAAAGTAGCTAACCCTGGGTCTGGTCTGGGTTTTCTTCGACAACGGCCATGGTTTTTTGTTTTTCTTTTTCTTAAAATTTTTTTTTACAGGCCTCTTTTGTGTCTGTTGGATTGTTGCTCTGTCTTGCATAAAGTCTCTCTCGATAGAAGTCCTCAATTAAAGTCACCTGCTGGTCTTCGTCAGCTGAGCATGATGCTGTCAAGTAACGCAGTGCTCCTTAAGCCAATACAAGTCATTAAGGTGGAGGTGAATCAGAGCCCCGACGTGGCGGACAGGAGCCATCCGTAATCAATTGATATCTTCCTCTGCTGGGGGCGGGGTCCTGGGGAGCCCCACTCCGCACCGCCTCATCCTCAGGGGCCTCCACCCCTGGATCCAATTAGGCCTCGGCTCAGCAGGTCCGAGGTTGTGCTGAAAGACCATCAGTAGGCGAGCCCATTAATAACTCGCTGGTGCCCTGCGTATTGTAATTGTCAGGCTGCAATTTACAGTAATCCTCCAATGCAAAAGCCTAAATCGCTGCAGCTGATTGGAAATTCATACGCCCATTTGAAGGAGAAAAACACACGCCGCATGGGTTAAAAGGCCAGAGCGCGCAAGTGTGTGTGTTGAGTGACAGACATTTTAGTACTAGCCTGGGACCATATTTTAAAAGGTCACTGAAAACTCTTGGCTTGGGCCCTCTGACAAACAATGAACGTTCCATATATTTATTTGCCATCTCTTTGTTTTTACAGCAAGCAGAATAAATGAGTTAAATGACGTTGTGCGGGCCTGCATATTGTCAGCACAGGTTATAAGTCATTATTAAACTCCATCAAATCAAACCAAACCCGGTCAAGGCAATGAGACTAAAAGTTATTTGCATTCCTTCTGTCATAAAAAATCATATCCCCTTACTCAAGACTTTCGTTTCTTTATTAAATGCAGCCACAAGAGTATTTCAGGTCTGGCAATATAAGCTCAGGAAAACCTTCTCGGTATAACTCAGTGTAACAGCTTAGACCCGATTCCACTAAAAAGTCCCAGCTGAGCATATCTGGGCACTCAATCAAGACATACATATTACTTTTAAATAAGATTAGCCTCTATATTTTGCTGCTTAAGTTAAAACTTTTCATGTCATTCTCTGCTTTTATATAAACTCCAACATAATTCTGTTTTAGCAAAATACTTCAAACAAATTAAAAACCTCAAGTCGAACGTGTCCTTAACAAAAACTTTGTTAATGGCATTGCAACGTGTTTGCTGACACTAAAACACTTTTAAATAAGATGGATTTTCCCTCCACTTCCCTGCGTTTGCAATTACGCAGTGCGGTGTTTGCTGTTGGTTACGACAGCAAAAGCAGCCATTGGTGCCCTGAATAGCGTTTGATCCATAGCTTACCAGTGACCCACGACATCTGTTTAAAAACTTGTCCTTCCCTATCTGTCTGCAGTCGGGTTCTGCGTTACTGTGGAGCAGAAAGCAGTCAGCAGGGAATATTTGAGGGATGAGAGGGCTTCGGGTTGGTGGGTAGGAAGGAGGAAACTCGGTTCCCCTGATGGCAATTGCGTGGCAAACAGGGGACCCCGGACTACAGCATCTTCCTGACCCCCAGGGTGGACGGGAGGGAGGAAATGAGGACGTAAAGCAAGTGACGGAGGGCGCCTCCAGTCCTGGGCTGGGGTGAGGGTGTGGGGACTTGGGAAGGAGCTGCCTGTGACAGCGAACTCTCAGCAGACTCGGGCCTGTTCGCGAGGCTCCTGGGTGGAGCCCAGGAGAACCGAGCACCCGTGCACGGCACCTTGTTTTTGTACACCCACTCGGGGTAGTCGGTGGTTTCCCGGGTGGGAGAGAGGAGCGTTGGCGACAATCCAGTGCTCCCTGCTGCCGGGCTCGCAGCAGTCCACACCAGCTTCCCAGTTTAGTCCCAGATTCCTACCGCGTCTCTTCCAGCCTGGGGACAGCCCTCGGGGACAGGGAGGCTCCGCCTTCCCCAGTGCACACCATATACAGTGAGGCTCACGGAGGTTAGGGTGACCCCAGGGTGTGGCGGGCCGAGTTCTTAGATGGTCATGATGCATGTTCCTTGGGGTCCACAACTTGCACCCCCACCCCTGAGCGTGGGAGGATGTGGAATGGGATGGATGTCACTACCGTGGTGAGGCTACCTTGTATGCCCAGGCAGAAGGACTTGGAAGATGTGATTGAGGTCCCCGATCAGTTGGCTTCACTATCACTGAATCCGGGACTTCCTGAGGTAGGCAACTCTGAAAGCCACTGCCGACCGTCCCTGAGAGAGGCGCAGAGGAGGGAAGCCCCCCGTGCCGGCCTTCAAGCTGAAAGCTGCCGAGCGCTCTGTCTCCCAGGACGGGGACGCTGCCAGCCAGCACTGGACGCCGGTCTGGGAGACCCTGGGGAGACCCCAGCCAAGCTGCGCACAGACTTAGGAGCCACAGAAAATGTGAGGCAACGACTGTGTTTTGAGGCATTAACTGTGGCAGCTGATTGCGTGGTCACAGAGAATGAGCACACATGGCGGTAATGAACCCAGGGCCTCCCGCCACCAACCTGGCAGACGAGTCCACGGCCACACAGTGCTCCTCTTCCCCGCTGCGCCCATGGACGCCCGCCTGCGGCTGACCTGCGAAGCGGCCACGAGAAGCTTGCTTGCTCTTAACTGACTGCTTTCTTACCCTAAAGTACTTTCTTACAGATAATCTACTTCTGGACTTGGCTGTTCCTGTTATCTTCTAAGCGCTTCCTTATAGTACAAGCACCTTTTGTTTTTCGAAGGTCTGGAACGGCAGCAGCCTCAACAACAGTATAAATTCTCTTAAGTCGGTAAAAATTAGCGCCTTAGAGAAAAGCCAATACTTTAAAAACACCTGACTAAATATTTCATAAATGCAACCCAGCAAATTCCTACAGTAGATTCACTGGATTTACAACCATCAAATTATATTAAACTTATAGCATCAAGATTTATCCCCTGTTAAATGGAGTCTCGTTTTACTAATATCTCACAGCTGATCCCAAAGGATCTTCGATGCCTTTCCCTTGCTAATTCAGAACGAGGCTCTCAAAGGCCTCATTGTAGTGCTGCCGCTGCCACCACACTCGGGTCAAGGACTGGCCGACCCAGGAAAGGCAGCCGGGGCTGTGACAGCAGCGGCCTGGGGGCAGAGGGTAGAAAGGACACCCCGGTCCAAACCCCAGGCACCCCAGAGAACCCAGGGAGCTGTCCCAACAGGCTTCAGTCCCTGTGGTTTTCAAACATTAGTTTCTGGTGGCGCAGTGATTTCTCCCAATCCAGTGTGATTAACGGAGGCAGCCGCGGCAGCAGCAGGATGAAGGCGGGCCAGCACCCACTCTCCACGGACGCCTCAGGGCCTGTGGCACAAGTGGGGACCCCATTTCTACCAGTGGTCTCCTCACCTTGGCTACAGGTGAGGATATCGGGTAACTTGGTTCAAAAGGCAAGCCCAAGCCTCATCCCAGATTCTGGTTTTGTGGGGTTCACTGGTGTGACTGAACCCCATCTTATATTTGAGGAACCAAGACTTCAAGAGGAAAAAAGATTTGCTTAAGAAAATAGTTTTAAACTACAATCTAGAAAAACAGTCCATCCTTAGGTTTGCAGGAAGGTCATTATCCATGCTGAAATTATAACTTCGGGTTAAAGTGTAAGTTAATTTTGGAGGATTTACAGGGTTCACACACCTTAAATAATTCCTCAGAAATACTCATGGCTTTATGAGTAACATAATTGACCTCTTAGGAACATCCGGGGACCCAACATCTAAAGAACAATGTAGTCTACTGAGGAGTCCCAAATGTCCATGGTACCACACACCAGCTCCTAGGGCAGATGCTCTGTGAAGGAGACCTGCTGCTTGATCCTCAAAAGTCAGCTCGAGTCTTACCCCTCTGTGATCCGTCCCTTAATCCTCTAGTTGTTGCCAACTGTGCCCTGGTCAAGTCTTTATCAAAGGTGAGATGGTGTTGAGGTTCACTTACACACAAATGTTGTCAACATGATGAGCCCTGAATCCAGGATACAGTTTCACTCACCTGTAGCATGGAAATGGTAGGGGTACCCATGCTTACATGAAGTGGGGGGCAAGTGCTTAGAACATGAAGCCCCAAATAAATGTCATCATTACTATTTAAACTTAGCTGCACTCGTGACTAGGTTGTGTCCCGTTTTAATATCCTCAGAGTAAGTGTCATTCCCAGAAGGTGCTAACCTCTTGGGATACTGAGCAGATGGTGATGAATGAATGAAGAAATGCAGGTTCTGCGGAAGAGAAAGAGCATGAGTGTGGTTTTAGGAAGCCGCAGTTGTGACCAGCCATGATTCCCATCTCCCCCATGTCCGCATTCACAGGGAAACTCTGCACTTTGAGCACTGAGCTGTCGGTGCGTCCCCAGCTGACCAGGACGGGCAGCGAGGCCCCAGTGCCTGCTGCCTGTCTCCCTCCTGGGTCCTTGGCACAGGAGGGAAGGTCAGATCCCCCCAGGGGCATGTCCAGGATGCAGCAACTCCAGATGCCTAGAAGTGCCCAGACACTGGCTAACAGCGCCACGCCTTTGTCAACAAAATTAGTCTTCATGAGATTCAGTTCTGGAAAGCCTGGGTGTTCTATTTATACACACAACCTCAAGTTGGGATTCTGGCTTGTTGGGAGGACTGACTCAGCCCTTTATTCCAAAATAGGTAAACAGAAGTTTAAAAACACCAACAACAACTAACCACCAAACAAAGCCCAAAGAGGGCCTTGCGGCTCTGAAAAAGAACGTAAAGCCCAAACACAATTTGGTAGAAAGCTGCTTACCTCCCACCGCCTGCCCGCACTGCAGCCTGGGCTCACAGTGCAAAAACTGAGTCTGCGATGCCCCATCTCGGAGAGAGCCACGGCAGAGGGCAGCCTGGGGCTGGAGCCCCTCACCACCCTGGGGCACACAGCCACGAGGGCACCCGTGGTCCAAGCTGTGGCCAGCGAGCTCCGCCTGGCTCACCCGGTTGGAACCACTTCATAAGTACATTCCAGACCGAAGGGTATCAGTGTGTCCAAAGGACCTGGCACCGACACCACAGCACAGATGCCGATACAGCACAGGATGGAGGAGACAAACGGTGCAGGGAAAACGAGAAACCGCTACTCATAGAAACCCCGTGTTTTTCAAACCACCCCTTGATTTGGCTGTGACCTGTCTACCCAGCAGGATGTAACTGCCTGTGACAAGGATGAGAGTGTTGTGCTGTCCACTGCTCTGTCCCCAGCTCCTGGAAGAACGCCTGGATGGCGAAGGTGGAGAGTTGGGCTGAGCTGCCTCACAGTGAAGCAGAAAGAAGTACAGCATCAGCCACAGGACAGAAACATCCATGCCAGTCAGATCTTTTGGGACTGCGTGGGCTTTTCTAGTCATGGGTCTGCTGGCCCTCCGGCCTGAACATGTCCCTGCTGCATGCGTCACTGTCCAGGAGGCCTACCGTTCCCTAGGACTGCGACACATTCGTTTAAAAAAGAACCAAGAATTGTCCCACCTCTACTCTTCGGATAGCCCTGGCACGCCTGCGTCCGTCCTCTGCTGCCCTTCACTCCCCCGCCACCACCATGGGGTCACTCACGCTGGCAGAGGCAGATGAAGTCAGACAGCACCCAGCGACCATGGCTGACAGAGACTCTAATGCGGACTCGTGGCACTGGGGACCCGGGATGTGTGGTGGCGGCGCTGGGCGGTGGGCGGTGTGCAGAGCGGCCAGCCTGGGTACTACGGGAGGTGGTGCTGGGCACACGAAGGGCCCCGCCATGGAAGCTGTGGAAAGGGCAGCAACAGGAAGACGCTGTCCCTCATCCTGAGGTGGGCAAAGAGCAAGTGCTTGTGAATCAGGCTCTTCTCTGCAAGGGGTCAGCAAAACCAGTGCTGCCCAGCATGGACTTGTCACAGGAGCCTTTCTCCATGGCCAAGAGCTGCAGACCAAGGGACCTGGACTCACCCACCACAAAGTAGGAGCCAGTGACTCAGTGACTAGAAAAGCTTCCGGCTCTCTTCCGTCTACCCACTACAGGGATGGCCAGCACCTTCAGTGTGCCTGGGGGCCTGTGGGCCGGGCCACCAGCAGGTGGGGATCCCAGACACTAACAGAGCTGGCTCACCAAGGGCCGGTGCCCTTTGTAGAGCAAGTCTGAAGCCCGCCGCCAGGACGCACTAGAACCACAGGTCCACGGTCGCCCAAGTTTCCGAAATGCAGACCAGAGTCCCCGTGAGCTTAGCGTGAGGACCTGAGAAGTCCCGCAAAGACTCTCCTACCTCCTTTAACCCTGAATTGCTCAAACTCAATCAAGAAACACTTCTGCTGCCACATGGATACCCTTGGGACACCCCATCTCCATCCCGCGGGGCCGACCTGGGTGCTGGGGAAATGAGGAGGGGCTGGGTGCAGTGCCTCGCTGTGAAAGGTGATGTTCAAACCAAACAGCAAATGCTTGATGTTAGTGCTCTGTGGTCGTCAAGTACCATTTCCTTCAAAACTTAGAAAAAACGATTCAAGATACAAATGGCACCATAAGGGCACTTCATTCTCCAATGGCTTTCTTCAGTTGTGCTCATACCAGCCGCCACTGCTCACCTCCTCCTCCTCGAGTCAGGAAAAACGGAGGAGTTATCAAGATCAGAAAGCATCCTGCTCACCTCCCAGGGTGAAAGTGCCACTGCGGGCCCTGCTTCTGCTGCGAGGCGGTGTGTGCACACGTGTGCATGTGCGTGTGACGAGCATGCACTCCAAAGCATCTGCCACACACGGAGTGAACAGACTCACTACCTTCTGAAAGTCATCTTGTCAACCAACTGTATGGCCAATAAGCAGCCTGCTCCATCTTAGTCCGGTGACAAGGACACCTTATACCATGACAGGTGCAGTCCTGTCACATGGCTCCTTTTGATTTTCTTCCAGCTAGTGACTGTGAATCAGGAGGTGCCATGGCTTGTTATGTAAAGACCAGTCTCTCACACACAGACCTTGACAGCCACCAGGTGTGTCCCAAACTTTTCAGGTAGCCATGAGCTGGGAACCTTGTTGAGGGCCAGTAGGGTTCAACTCTGGCTCTCCTCTGAGAGACTAGAAGGCTTCTACCTCGTTTGGAAAATAGAGAATTGTGCTATAAGGGTTACAATACAGAGCAGTAAGTCCCACCATTGCTGTTTGGGTTTCTTCCCGACAGGAGACACCTCATATGCAGTTAGGGACCCATACATCTGCACGCCTAGGTGAGGTCCACTTTACTTCAGTAAGACACACATACCTTAGCCTATGAGAAGATGGCTGAAATGTTTTTCAGTTTGGGTGGCCATGGGCACAGGCTCAGCCCTAATGCTGTTTCCCACTGATCACTGCCCTTGCCCTGCCTCCCCTGGCTTCTGTGGATGAGGACCAGTGACCGCCGACACTTGGCACAGCTGAGCTGCACGTGAGGTAGTGCAGCGAACTCGGACTGACACGCAACCCTCAGGACTTACTGCTCCTCATTGTGCCCGGAGTCGCCCAGTGCTGGAAACCAGGCAGGTGACCTGGGCTGGGCTACCAATCTGAATGTCTCCAATCCATGCTCCAAAAGTAACCCTTTTTACAATTGCTTTGAAGAGTAAATGGCAAAAAATGTATATAGGTTAGCTATTACAGGTCCACAAGTCCATATCAGAAGTCCTTGAGGCCTCCAGATCAGTTTTCCAACCCAGAATTTTTGATTTTTAGAAAGGTAACTCAGTGCATTTCCTATATATTAATTAATAGTCTCAGCAGGGTCTCCTTCCAACTGGGAATGAGATATTTCTGCCGTGAAGCCTATGAATATGTAGTAAGGTTTTGTGTCAAGTAAATTCCAGAAAGTTGACTCTTTATGGTTTTCTGGGTCTCAGAATTAGGAGCCTGAATTACTGCCCAAGATATATGGGTCTCTTCTGTAGGTACAAGAACACATGTTGAGAATTTTTTTTTTTTGTACGGGGAACCAAACTCAAACCTCGCACCTACCAGGCAGGCACTCATGCCACTAAGCTAAATCTCCAGCCCTATTTTTTGAGACAGGGTCTCACTATGCAGTTCAGGCTGGCCTTGAACTTACTTTGTAGCCCAGGCTGGTCTCGAGCTCACATGTGAGAATATTAACTACATCTTTGTTTCTAACAACTGGAAACAACACATGTATCTTACAACCAGTAAGACAAATAAATGAGGGTACCTCCCTACAGTGGAATAGCATGTACCTGCTACTAAGAAAGACGTGGCTATGCAAGGGTGCATGTATATATTTAATGTGCTCACCCATCATGCATATATACACGTACGTAAAAATGCAACCACTGTACTCTCAAAGTCAATATACTGTACTTTATGAACATGACTACGCTTTCTATTACGAAGAAAAATGGGTGAATCTGATATGGAATATTCTTAAATATGTTGAAGTGATGTATAGAAATGTATTTAGGAACAAAATCATTTGTTTGCATAAAACAGCTTTAAAAATTATAGAAGAACTGGAAAAGCACTGCAATAGGAACGTGTTTTCCACTGTAGAACTTTCTGTGCATCTTTAGGTGTTTTTATTTTAAGCATGTGGTTCTATGTCCTAAAGAACAAATGCTTACTATGTGAACCACTGAGATGGACCTGTAATTCTCCAAATTCCTTTCTCCCCTAGCCAGAGAAGGGCAAAAGCGCCTGATTTCAGTGACACCAGAGTTGTGATCAATTTGCAAAGTAACGGGACACATGGAGTTGAAATCATCAGATAAATGGTGCTTTTAAGAAAGCTTAGGCTCAAAAGATCTGGATGCATGAAGGTAAACCTCAACCCAAACAGCCAGAGTTTAAGATGAAGGTCAAGGAGACAAGAAGCCGCAGCAGCACAGAGCCCAGCACAGGTTTTGCGTGAGGGTGTAAAGGACAGATGTGCACACGTCCACCAGTGGGTGTCATCCACAGACCTGCTCTGCCTGGAACCCTGGTGGTGAATGCCAACCACCATGCCAACTGCCACAAATGACTGGCTAAAGGGTCACAGAGGCAAAATGAGAAATGACTTTTGGTCCCATAGTGATATAATGATGCTTATTAAAAGTTGAGTTTATCCACAGGGAGTCAGACAAATATTTTCTCAAGTTCTGAGCTGGCTGCTGGGTATTGGATCTACAGCAGGAAGCAAGCCAAGGCCCTACTCTTAAGGAGTATCCCTTCTAGGAGATGTGAGAGACAGAGGTGATATTAAGTGCCACGTGACAACCATTCTAGTGGTGGTGAGGGCTGTATTATATCAAATCATGAGGGTAAGTGGGGCCTTGAACTACAGGAATCAACTACACTGACAGACACATTCCCGCCAATGACCCGGGCATCTGGCACATCAGCATTTCCTGGCACTTTCATTGCCACCTTCTGTGTTCCATGGTGACCATCACCCCTACTGCAGAGAAATAACCCGGCATAGATGCATGCAGCAACCGTCCCAGGTCACTCAGGGAGAGCAGGCTTCAGGGGCAGGACGTACAACCCCAGAACCTACAGTGAACTCTGTACTAAGCTAAGCTCGGCATGGACAAAGCCGTGGGCCTACTATGTACTGAGGGAGGCCTTGGACATCCAGGCACTGGCTCCCGTAGGGCTTTGTAGGCCACGGGAAGAGTTTACATCTATTTGTTTCTATTTTAAAGGTTACTCTAGCTATAGAACAGAACAGAGAGGGACAAACAGTGGAAGCAGGAAGAAGCAGTCAGGAGGCTGTGACACAGGCCAAGTAAAGGCCACAGTGGGTGGCAGCAGTGGAAATGGAATTAGGTTGTGTCGAGGAGGCCAAATCCACAGCATCTGCTGATGGGTCGATAGGAGGCAAAACACAAGGGAAGGAACGGAACCAAGAAGACCCTGGGGAAGCTTTTGGTTTGAGCAGCTGGAGAGGCAGAGGGCTGTTTGCAGAGCACTTTAAAAGCAGAACACTATGAAGATCAAAAGACTCAAAAAAAAAAAAAAAAAGTGATGTTGGCAAAAGACAGTTACATGCAAAAGAATGAAGTTAAATCTTCATCTTACAGCATACACAAAAACTAAAAAGAAAGTCTCAACATGAAAGCTAAAACTGTAATTCTTAGAAGACAACAGTGGAAAAGCTGCATGACAATAGATTTGGCAATGATATCTTGGGTAAAATACTAAAAGCACAGGAAAAGAAAAACATTGGTAAACTGGATGTCACCAAAATAAAAATCTTTTCAAATGCCATTATCAAGAGAGTAAAAAGCCTACCCAAAGAATTCAGACAATATTTGAAAATGCCATAATTGATGATAATAGGCCAGGAGTGGTGGCGCACACCTGTAATCCCAGCACTCAGGAAGCGGAGGCAGAAAGATTGCTGCAAGTGTGAGACCAGCCCGGGTTACACAGTGAGTTCAAGGCCAGCCTGAACTATATAGCAAGACCCTGTCTCAAAAAAAAAAAAAAAAAAAAAAGATATAAAGAATATCTATGTCAGGAATAGTACTCTGCTATAAAAAATGACAAATTTTTTTGAAGCATCTGTAGGAAAATGGATATACCTGGCTATATAATATTGAGTGAAATATATCACACACACAAGCTTCAACACTTTACGGTATCTCTTTTGAGTAAGGCAAAGTATAAACAAAGAAAATCATAAAGGATGGACAGAAAGGAACAAGGGCTCAGATCTTGTCCAATAGGGAAGTGGCCCAAGGGAACAAAGGTGAGGGGCGAGGAGGAGGGGAAGGGGAAATGAGAGGAATAAAGATATGCCACGTACGGGATCCTAACAGCCTCAATCAATGTAAACTTTATATGCCATAAAATGCGCTAAGACAAATAGTATCAACAAGTAAGAAAAAGGTGACAGGGGACCTGGAGGAAGGAGGGAGGGAGATGGAGGGAAGGGAAAGGAGATTAGGAAAAAGATAAAAAACAAGCTGTAATATGCATATATAATCACTCCCAAGATGACTGTAAACTGTGAATTACAAACATGTACTAATAAAATTTTTTAACTATATATGTGCATATGTAAAGCCCCTAAAACAAAACAAACAGTAACTGAATTTTAAAAAAAGGTATGGACTTAAGACATTTCTTCAAAGATATACAAATGGCCAATAAGCATCTCCTAATCACTTCAGAAATGCAAATCAAAACCACAGTAAAGTAGAACCTCACACCTGTTATAAATTATCAAAAACAGTAAGTGTTGGCAAGCTTGTGAAGAAACTGGACCCCCATTGTACTGCCGAGTGAGACTGTAAAACGGTCCAGGTGGTGACTCCTCAGACAGTTAAAAACAGAATTCCCATTCGATCCAGCAATCCCACTTGAGGGGACACTCTAAAGAACTAAAAGCACAGACAGGAACAGGTAGGTCTACCATGTTCACAGCATTACTCACAGCAGCCAAAACGTGGAAACAAGATGTAGGACACACTGGAGTATTACTCAGCCTTAGAAAACAAATTTTGTTTTTGTTTTTTGTTTTTTTGTTTTTTGTTTTTTTTTTGGTACCGGGGATTGGACTCACAACCTCGTGCTTGCCAGACAGGTACTTATGCCACTGAGCTACATCCCCAGCCCTAGAATGCAAATTCTGACACACACTACACTAATGAACCTTGACATTATGCTAAGTGAAATAAGCCAAACAAAAGGACAAATATGGCCTGATCCCACACATAGGAAGTATTTACGAAACTTAACACAGACAAAAAATAAAAGGAGGCTGCCAGAGATTTGGAAGGAAGAAAAAGGGGAGCTAGTGTTTTCAGTTTGGGACAAAGAAAAAGCCCTAGCGATGAATGGATGGTGCCTGATGGCTATGCAACCCTGGGAAGGGACTTCACCCCACATTTATGATTGTTAGTGTAGGTAAGTTTTATGCATATTTTCCACAGAAAGAAAACCAAAGATTTAAAGGTGGTTTGTGACTGTCTGGCAGACAGGTTAGGAAGCATTTCCTCTGCCCGTGCCTTATTTGCTCCTCGTGCCTTTGTGAGGACAAGTAAGTGACAGCACACACCGGAAGTGGCTGTGCCCAGGGCTTCGCCTTCCACTTCCACGCCTGCATTATGCCTACACATCTGCAACACAAAACATACCATCTCCATCTGGACTCTTTTCACACACAGCCTGATCTGCAAAGCGATACCTGAGGCTTGACTGTGTTAGTTACTGCCAGCCTTGGGAGTCACAGAAGGGAGCCACTGCTTTCTTTGGAAGGGCAGAGGGTCAACAGTGGCAGGAAGGGGTGGTGGCACTAAGGTCTGGCCTGAACTGTCCATGAGCTCTTGACAATAACACAGGCACTTACCCAAGGTCCTTAGGTCTCAAATATATGTACTTTTTTTTTTTTACAGTAGTCAGAGGGAGTGAAAAGGGAGTGATTCATTTAAATTTGTAAATAAGAAAACTAAAACTTTTCTCATTCTAAAAAAACTTCTGCCTACCATCTTCCTACAGCCAAGTGATTCCTCTTATCATTCAGCTTACTTATAAAAAGTCTGGATCAAAAGCTTGAAATAACAGAATTCTTTCTTAACCAACAATGCTGGAAATGTGTCCTAAAAACCTGAAGCTGAACATTCTGTCCACTCCAGAAAAATCAAATTCATGTAAGGAAGGTGTCAAATATATCATAAATAATACATCAATCAATTATGATAGAACTGCAGAAAAACACACTGGTACTATTTAAATTGTTTTAAAAAAAAGACGATTGTGCCCATACAATTCTGCAGGAGAACATGAAGCAGAATTTGCAAATAGGATTTTTATCATATTAAAACATACGTTTCCATATGATTCACCATGGAATTAAAACATTTTAAAGACCACCTCTGCATGTTATCGCCCACTTCAATTAAGTCAAAACAATTTTGAAAGGAAAAAGATAAAAGGACACAAAGTGAACAGACCATAACTTTATTGAAGATTTACTTGGCTACAATTATTACAAAAAAAAAAAAAAAAAAAAAAAAAAAAAAAAAAAAAAAAAAAAAAAAAAAAAAAAAAAGAAGAAGAAGAAGAAAGAAAGAAAGAAAACAACTAAAGGTTATTGTGATCCATAAGGTGCAGTCTGCAAATTTCTGCAGCATGATTACTGTGAATGAACTACATGACGCTCCTTAAAAGACAGTTGCAGCATGTGATGGTAAATATTTTGTCATCAAAGAAATTATGTTAGTTTAACTTGATTTTAGTCATTTTCCTTCACTCTATTTACAGCAGAAAAGGCAGTAATTTTCTTCCTGTTCACCTTTGTATTTTTGCTATGTAACCTGCTGCTGCAGTGAATTGAGTGCCTCTATAAAATTTAAATTGTCTGTAGTTGATGTCCAAATAAAAATGGACTCAAAAAAACAAACAAGTAATGATTAAAATGTACTTACAAGTTAGTTCTGAAAGATTGTTTTCACTGCTAGTAGACAATACATGGTCTCAACACAAATTCCCTAGATACTGCTACTGGCGCCTCCAATAACTTTTAAAATTATTTCACTATTCTTGGTCTTAATACTTTTATCTTTAAAATTTCTCATTACAATATAAAATAAAGAAGTTTATTTGGGAATAATTAAATTCCAGAAAGACAATCAGTGGTTGTAAAAATATACCTATTTAGATGTAATTAAAAGAACCACACAGATGATAACACATGGCGTGAGTTCCTCCTCCACAGACAATGCAAACTAGTTCAAAAACTGAACAGAGTTTTAAAGGCAGATAAACCAAGATGCCATAGTCAGTTTGCTGTCTTAAATTTTGTATAAAAGGATTAGATCCACAAACCAAGCAAAATATAAAGTTTTAAATCACTGGGCCGTAAGAGTGAGCTGCGGTGGGTCTAGGTTTCCATTCTTCTCTATATTCTGCAGTCACGGGCTGCTCCCAGGTGATGACTGAAGAGCTGACTGCTGGGTGAAGAGTTGTATTTATGAACTGAACCAACACAACCAAAGTAGTCTCAAGTCTCTTGCTATTTAGTTAAAGGTATCTGAATCTTTCTGAGGGCAAGCTATTATTAAGGAAGTAAAAATACCAGTATTTTAAAGGATAATTACATGAATATTAAAGGTCATTCTAAATTTAATCATTTCACATAATGCCAAAAAAAATTTTAAAACATAATTAAGAGTTAACAAATCTTTGCATACTTTCACAAACAGAAAAAATGCCACAAACGAAAATGACCTATTTAAGTTGTGCAAGTATATGACACATTGCAGACATTATAATTATCTTTTTCAAATTCGGTAAATCAGAACAGCAGCAAGGCCAAACCACATTTTTTCCTCTCAGTTAAGCATATTTTCCTTGAAATGAGGTAAAGCATGGTACCAAGTGCAATGCTCATCTGTGCTACATGAATAGAACGGGCGGGGGGGAAAGCTATTCAAAATGCAGCATAGTTAGGACTGCAGAAAGTCTTTTACAAAAGAAATAAAAACATTTACAATGGAAGTTCATGCCAACTAACCTGTACACAATCACCATAAGGAATTTCTGCAGCTGCTTTCTGAAGCTGCACCTTGCCAGTCCATTACACATGTGCTGGGGCACAGCCACACCCACCAGCCATTTCCACATGACGTTTTGTCTCACACTGCAATCACAGAGGCAAAAGGATGTACACATGGTTGCAAAGTGGGGCAATAGAGAGTGACATCTTTCTTAAGTGACAAATGCAAAACATCTCAACAAACTAAACTGGGGAAAACCTGACAGCATTAAAATGCAGCAGCACAAAAGTGTTCATAACCATTTCATATGTCTAACTCATACATTTTATTTAACTTAGCCACCAGGGGAATCACAGAATGGTTCAAACTGTTAAAATCAGTTATTGTTCTCAAAAAAAAAAAAAAAAAAAGAAAGAAAGGAAGGAAGGAAGAAAGAAAGAAAAAAGAAAGGAAAAGAAAAGAAAAGAAAAAAGAAAAGGAGAGCTAATGTTTGCCGCTGATAAGACATTTTGAATGGTAGCAGGAAATTTGAACCCCTGAGAATATATGACCTAATCATATCCAAGTCTAAACTTTTTAGTATTAACACAAAATATTCTTCTTAAAGGTTATAAAATATACTTTCTCCCACCGGGAATCATAATTGTGAAACAATCTGATTTTGGCGCCAAGAGGCAAGAGAATCCCGTAACATCGGAATATATGCATTATAAGCAATGCAAGCCCTAAGCTCCTGGCATCAGGTAGTTTATAAATTAAGAGATCTGTGATATGATCACAAATCACCCTCACAAATAAAACTCTTATCCAGCCTTATTTGTTAACTGTATATAGTTATATAACTCAAGAACTGCTTGGTTTCAACTTGTCATATCACATATCAAGGTTTCTCTTTTAATCAAATAGACATCTAAAGTTCCAAATCAGAAATATTTTTAAAACAAATCACCTACATTCATTTGCTTAAAAACTCATTTAGTAATTTAGATCTCAATTTAAGTTTAAGATCAGAGACAACAAATAACATTGGAGAAGTTCTATACTCCCCTCACCCAAGGTTCCTTAGAAAGCAGAGCTGACAGTTCCTGTGTGTGCACACAGGCATTTCTCTGCAGGTGGATGGTGCAGGAAAAATAAATTGTAATTTAAAACGTAAATACAGCATTACATGAAGCATCAACTTCAGAACAACATGCTAGAAAATGAGACCTCTGCTCAGCTTTCTTAAACTTCAAGCATAATTAATGGGGCAAATTGCAGCAAACCTCTACTGGTATGTCCAAAGGAGTGCAAGACTGACCCACAGCTTTTGAAAAGGTAAATTAAGAGGTATTATAGTTACAGTGCAAAAAAATTAAAATTTCAAGCATAATACATAAACATAGCACCAACAGGGGAAAAATGCATGCAAAAGAAAAGAACTGAGGTATTTAAGTGAAGAGTGCCTACAAGTCTAATTAAAGAAACTTAGGCAAATGCCTAAAAGTGTTAAGTTTTTTGTTTCCTTTTTCCCAAGATGGAAATAATGAGCTAGTTTATCTAAATTAATGACCTAAATCACAGATGTATCAAAATTATGGCAGTTTATCGCAGACTTCGTTCAACTTCCATGGCATTAACAGCACAGCTTTGGTAGGTGAAATATGCATGCAACATTTGAAAGCACAGTAAGAAATTTGTGAGAAGACTAAGGTAAAGGTGCTCTGTTTTGCTTCTTTAAATAAGTAACCAATCAATTATAAAATCTGCAGCATATTTTAGGTGTGATATGTCTAAGGTTTGTCTTGTTAAAACAACAGCCTACAGGGCAAAGTTATTTGCCACAAACATTTCCACCAGTGGAACTACCTAGCAGGAGGGGTTTTTTTTGTTTTGTTTTGTTTTGTTTACTACCAAAATTGAGTATTTAGCCGAAGATCCTTTTTATTATGATGCTTAAGAAAATCCATAGACTACATATTCTGGTTTTTCAAATGTCTTCAGGACACACGTGACAGAAATGCTAGTATAATCCTGTAATAATTTAAGGTACAACTATACTAGTGAACTGTAACTATCACTCTGTCTCAACATCTAATGCATGATAAAATTAAGGGAATATAAAATACTTTGTTCCAACAGGTCAGAAATTAAAAGAATATCCATGAAGACTTTACTTTTAAGGCAAGAACCTTTGTTATGCAGGACTATGTGGCATCAGAAAACTCAAATTCGATTTACCAACATGCCAGCCAATGTCGAATAGAAATCTATCCCTTACTATTAAGTGCAATAGCGACAAGGAGCATCCTCACACAAGGTAACATGAAAAGAAGACAACACCGGCAAACATCTCTTACAAACCGTATCGTTCTTTTGGGCTCACCAACTATCATATGACTGGCACTATTGCACAAACAGAGGGGTGTTCAGAGGATCTATCAACCCGAGGGACTGTTTGAAGTTTAAGCTCCATGGCATTCTAGCACTAAGCAAAGTGGACAGAAATTAAACACACATACACACAAAAAACAAAATAAAACAACTGTCAATTATTCTGACCATTTGCTAAAATGTCATCATTAAAGCACTCTTGTGATTTAAACAAAGCGGAAGTGAAGAAAGAAGACAAGATTGTGTTTGCGCAAAAAACTAAAACTACAATTAGTTCCAAAAATTTTATACATACGTTAAATGTTTTATTCTGTCATCTATTTTGTTATCAAACAAATTTTAAATTCTGCCTTCAATTCATTCTGGTCAATTTTAATTTTAAATCATCCTTTTGATTTAAATATTTCCCCTTAATTCTGTTTTTTTGGGGGGGCTGTTTGCTGTTAAAAAGGGGTTTCAGCTGTTGGGAACCTGAGGTTGATTAGCTTTGAGGCTTCGTAGGGCTCTTCGCGCTGCTGCAGATTTGGCAATCCTGTAACTTCGGCCGACACCTTTAAATTTCCCCTTCCCTACTACTTCCACGGTGACTCTGACCTTCCCATCGTAAGTTCTCTCAGCCGGGCTATAAAAAAAATCCAAACAGCTTGAATTAGAAGTCAGAAGTATTCATTATTATTGTCGGCCTGCACTTTGTATGCACTCCCAGGCCGAGGCGAGAGTCCTGTGCACAAGCTGGCCTGTGCAAAGGAAATAGGCAACAGGACTCATGCAGACCACCGACGGGCAGGGCTGCCGTATTGTTCTTAATTCAGCTTTGCTTTGTAGAACAAAAAGAGAAGAAAAGCACTCAGACTAAGACTGTTCCAGTGTGAATATTTTCAGAACCAGTAGTTTATGGTATCTTCGAGAACTGTATGTTTTCATGCACAGATTTTGCTTACCTAAATTTGGCAGTTTCTGGTTCCATTTCGAGCAATTCTCGCACAGGGGAACGGGGCACATTTGCAGAAAACTTTTCTGTAATCAAAATGAAAAAATAATAAGAATAACAGTCTCAAGATATGTTTTAATTTTGTTTTTGTCTCTTTTGAAAAAGAGCCAACGATACCTATCAGTGGCCTCATCATAGGATAGTACACCTGCCAAACCATCTCCAGTGACATCCCACTGTCCATATAAATGGCACCAGCAAGTGACTCAAAAATATCCCCCATGGCCTTTGGAACTTCAATGTCCTCTTCTTTCTCTTCATCTTCCTCGGATCTCCTAAGCTATTACAGAGAAAAGGGACTTGTAAGCAGAAAGGCCATGCTTTATTAAAGACTTATGCTTTCTTAAGTATAACTTTTATTATTTATATAACAAGGGTAACAATCTGAACTACTTATGGCATGTCTGCTACACTGTAATAGGTTTTTCCACAAACATCATTTTATCTTTTAAAAAAAACAAAAAAAAAAACCTTCCCACTCCATTTAGTATTTTATACCTAGCTAAGGAAAAGAAGATTACTTCTAAATTAAAACAAAAACATGTTCAATATAGAATTAGAAATAAAAGTAGTCAATAAATGCATGGGGAAAAAAACCTCTCACGCTCACTCATAAGCAAAGAACTGCACATTTCAACAGTTCTCACTTGCTTGGCAACACTGGCCAGGGCGCTCCTCAGCACAGAGTTGGCCGAGTTACACACTGCTCTCTGCTCTCACGGCAAGGAAATTGTTTCTGCCAGGTTTTCCTCTCCAGGCTCTCCCTTCATTAAACCACTTGATACAAGTTCACTGTAACAGAGTATCTAACACACAGTAGGTACTATCTTCAGATTAATAGAATAAAATCTTATATATGTAACAAAAGCCTTTTGAATTTCTTAGTTCTTTGATGCAGCAATTCTGTCTCCATGAATTTATCTTTTAAAAAGTAACAGGATATGTAAGTATAAACATCACATGCATGTTTAGTAGCAGTCCTAATTAAAAGTCATAAAGAACTATTTAAACAAAATAGTCATACACTAACCAGCATGTAACTACTTAAAATCTTAATGTCAAGCAATACATGGAAAGTCACATTAAGTAAAAAGAACAGATTCACTACATATATATAATTCTATTTTATACTTTATGTTTATCCGCACATATAGCAGCAATGATGCATCCTAAAATGATATTCATAGTAGTCTAACTAGGTAAGTTCAATTAATTTTTTATTTGCATTTTCTAATTGTCCTAAAACAAACACAATTTGTGAGACTTAAAAAGAGGAAAACATTAATTTCTAATAAACTGTTTAGCCTCGCAATATTCTATATATTTAAAATGCTATTAGAAAACAAGATGTTTCTATCTCACTTTTAATTAGAAAATTTTAAAATGTACTAGGTTTAATTCTATTTACAGCTGAGACCAAGAAAGATAAAGACTTAAGATCAAATACTAACTTAGAAAAACCAGGGAGTTTTTGTAATTTCCATACATATGCTTATATAAACACAGGCAAAGAAAAGAACAAAAACTAAAATCTAATTCTAGCGAAGTGCTCAAATTTAGAGCTGAACTATTTCCTAAGACAGCTGAGAAATAACGCTGTAATACAGATGAGATGGCTCTGCATCTGCCCTGGCTGTGCTCTGTCTGCTCCTGGCCGTGGGCGCTGCTTGGAGGCAGAGCGGAGGGAGGGAGAGCCCTGCCTGCTGACTTGCCCTCCACACATCTGCACAGCTCACAGGACCTCACACTTTGTCTGAGGACCAAGCCTCAGAGACTAGCCCAGTGGCATGCGTGCCCCAGAGGAGTTTGTTATCACTGAAAGCTCTAAAAGGTCTACCATCACTGACCTAGACTCTCATTTTTTCTCACAGAAAGCCAAAGAAAGTCACAATTTTCCAACAATGGTATGGGATGATTTAAAAAAAAAAAAAAGAGAGAGAGAGATGGTACTAATTAAAGTGAGAACAAGTGAAGCAACTACAGAGTTAAGAATATATTCTTGGACTCTGTAAGAAATCTACCAAAATAAGGAAATGAAAGGCATTAGAATGGGCAGAGTCAGAAATATGAGTGCTCTCCTGGGTCCACCGGTATGCAGATGACTGCTACCAAGGACCAGGACAGACTGGCAAGACTGGAGCAGGATCCTTTCCTACAAAAACTCACAGCACACTGTGTACACACACTGGAATTAGCTCCATCACCAAAAAACCTTTGGCTGAACTTACAGTAAATGCCTCCCAAATTCCAATGGTTAAAAATTTAGCAGTTTGGTTTCTAAATGAGATTTTTCCCATTTCACATAAAGCAGAATGTGTACTAGTGATGCTTACCTAAGATATTAGGAAATATTTGTTCCCTTTAAAAAAGAAAGAAAGAAAAAGCTACACCAACTTTGACTGAGTCTGGGCTACTCTGGGGCAGAGGAGGAGGGGCGCCACTGTCAAGGTCTGAACCAGAAGAAGCCTGACGAGAAAGGCCGGGACAAAGAGCACGGAAAGCCCCGGCTCCTCCTCCCCAGCTGAGTGAAGGCACACTCAGTGTGCAGAGGCCTCCCCAGCACTGAAGTCCTGCTTGGCTCTCCCTAGGCTGTGTGGCATAAGGGTTCGAGGCTCTGACTGTCAGAGGTTCAGTATGAAAGCAGAGCACAGACTACTGTGATCCCTTCTTAGATGACTTCTTCAACACAGAATTCGGTGTAGTTTTAAACAGCTCTAACCTCAGAATCCATGCCTTGCATCTCGTTCTTCTCAAGCTGAAACTGCACAAAGTCATCAATGACGTGGAAGAGCTCAGGAGAAACAGCTTTAAAGTACTTGTGGTAGTCATACTTCACAGCCAGGGACGCGAAGATGGTATTATTGACCAGAGCGGAGCGCAGGTCCGTCAGGACCCCTGGTGAGTGCTGCCGAGGGTCTTCATAAAGGTGCTTGGTTATGAGGTAGTCCAAGATCGCATCTCCCAGGAATTCTAAGCGCTGGTAACAATCTGCACAGGAATCCAAAATAGAATCAGCCTGTGCAACATTTATATACTTTCCAGATATGAAACTAATATAAAGTTCTGATCCCTAGGCCCATTTTAAAGTGTTCTACCTAGAATCATTTTCACACATCTTCCTCAATGAGAAAAATTATTTGACATATCAGACTTATTAAAGCCTCTATAAATTAAATTTTAATGGCAATTTAAAGCCACTGTCTTTCAAATAAACTGGGGCCATACAAATGTTCATGTGACCAAAAGATTGGTAAGAAAAAAAGTCCTTTGCCAGGTGCTGTCACTGCCCCACGTGTCACTGCGGAGTCTCTACCCCCGTCCGCATGCTCTTCTCTGTGCTGTCACCACACACCACCTCACGGGCACTCTGGGACATGCAGTGATGTGACCCCTGAGTTATACATGTTACAAGGGATGACCCTGAGGAAAAGGCCATCCTCTTCTCAACCTGAACTAGAAATGCTGACTCTGACGCAACCGGAGGGACTGAGGAAAAAAGAGCTGAAGAACCTGGCATAGGCCTGGGCAAAAACGGCTGTCAAAATGTGAGATTTATCAATGCTAACGAATACTAACGATTTTTTCAGAGTCACTAGAAGAATCCTGCTGAGGAAACTGAGGCCAGGAAAATGTGATTTTTCTAGATTCCCAAGACTACCCACTGAATTAAGAGGCAAGGGCTGCACCTGGCTAGAACCCAGGAGCATGTAGAAAGTCAGCTATCCTGTCTTGTCCAGAGAGAAAATCAGGCTGTCTCATCAAGAATCATACTTTTCTTCTTTTGGTTTTATATTAAGCAGATCATCTTAACCTACAGTACTTTCTGTTATAATACTACACATTTCATACTTTGCTTTGATATTTCAGATTTAAGTACTTACTACTCTTGTACAGAAAGCAAAATATAAACTTCATCTGTGTTTCAGGCTAATTTTTGTTTTGGAGACTTACTCCCCTTCTACTCTTAACAGGCCTATTAAGTAAAACGAGAAAATTCACAGCATAGTAAAAAGCAGAAGATGACTGCAGAGCCAGCAAGAGCACAATGAAACTTTCTGATGAAATGGTGTTTTTAATCTTGCCATCTTTAGATATGAAAGGACCCTGAGTGAGGATCCTTTTTGTTCAGAACAATAAAAAGGTATGGAGACACATGCAGAATATATGAAAATATCAAGAACCCAAAGCAGTGCTGAACAGCCATCAGAAAGGTATTTGGATAGGAGTAGCTGGGAAAACACTGCAAAGTACTAAGGCTCAAATTTCTCTATAAAATAACATCTACACAAGTAAACAAGATCATTGTACTCCCATCAAAGTTACAAATAGTTACTGCTCCCAAAAAAGACAAAAAACATAATTTGTTTTCTTTTGCTTCCTCCCCCAACCACACATATTAAGCACTAAGACTGTACATGCACAGAACCTTTCCTTACAAAGGTTCGATAATGTAGTCAACATGAAGTCTTCTCTTCAGGGACAGTAGGACGGCCAGGGCTCCTTACCAGTGATAGTGTTGTAGTGGTAGGAGGCATGGGTGAAAGCCTGCAGAAGGTAAGCCTTATTCTTGAATCTGTAGTTGATTTTCTTCTCAAAATTTTCAAACCCTGATATAAGGTGATTCAGGGTTTTATCTGCATCTGGATGGTCAAACATACACCTGGGTGGGATCTTCAAACAGCCGTACTCCAAGTCTTTCCATGTGGAGGAGCGCGAGCTGGCCGCAGCAGCAGAGACACAGTTCCCTGAAAGGCTCTTTTGTTGGCTGCTGAAATTCTCCCGAGCAGGGCACAGGGCCTTTTCCCGACCAGTCCTTTTAATTACCGGGAGCACCTTCAGCCCCAGGGAACAGAGGAAAAGCTGAGCAGCCCTCTCGCCACAGCTGGTTAAATAGCAGCCCAGCAGGGCTTCCACACAGTCCGCTATGCTTTTGTCAGCGATGCACTGCTCGGTGTGCAAGTCGTAAGAAATGGACTGTTTTCCCGTGTCAACACCACAGTTTTCTTCTGATGGATTCCAGAACCCCACCACAAAGTCATCCTCTTCAACAGCTTTGCTAGGATCCAGATAGCACATTGCATCCCAAGAGCTGTAGTCAAAATCCTCAAAGTCTGATGAAAATGGCATACTACCTAAGGAAGATTTTTTGGGCATTTTCCATTCATAGGCAGAATCAGTGGTCGAAAAAGGAGAAAGAGAAATTTTCTTTACAAAAGCTCCTGATCCCATTAACATGTTATCTATAAACTTGATATGTTCCTGATCATACTCCAGGAAATCGTCTTCATACTCGGCTTCCTCCTTTGGAGCTCTCCACATCAGGTCCTCTTCTTCCTCCTCCTCCTCCTCCTCCTCCTCCTCCTCATATTCGTCGTCCAGTTTGCCATTAGCTAACATGCAGTCTTTTGTCTGAAACAAGGAATGGGGAAGGAGGGGAGACATAGCTGCTGTTTTTAAAAGGGACTGAAACTCAATAAAAGCAAGGGTTATGGATAATTTCAAATGACAACCACAAATACTGAAAGGCAACTTTAAAATCATAGCCATTTGTTTTCAATTAACATAAAATAAGTTATTTAATCATATAAACAAAGTAAAACATGTTCTTTGAATGTTCATTTTCTAAGTTATAAAATGACCTTTAACCACTATGAAGCTTAAAGTTTAGTATTTTGAACATAGATATAAAGTTAAAATTAATGTCCATAATGTGAAACCTCAAGTAAGAAGCCTAACTCTGGCAGGGCCCACAGTGAAGGCACTCATGCTGATCACAGGCATATTCCATTTGGCTGATGAGATTTTAAAACATGGTGACCTGATTTTCAGATTAATAAAATGAAGTTCCAGATTTAGAAAAAGCATTCTCTTTTTAATTAAGGGCATAATCCCAAAACAGGAAGTATTTAAAAAATCTTATAACACATCAAAAACAAAACAAAACAAAGCCCAGTAGGGCTTTACAATAAAAGTTTTTCTCCCTACTTCCACTTCAAATTAAAGTACCTTTGCTACAACATAGAGCTAAATTGCTTTCCTTAAAAATATAGCAACTATAGTAAGCTATGAATGAGAAATTATGCCTTTCCCCTCCACTCTGAGCTACAATACTCAGGGCAACAGATTATAGCATAACTGACAAAAATAGAAGAAAATTTAGACTAACATGAAACACTACAATCCAATTTCTGTCAAAAGATCTTTCCTAATTCCAATTTCTTTGGCAAAGGCTTATTTGTGAATGACAACCTTAATAATAGGCTAGGCTTCAGTACTGATGTAACTTTTTGCAATGCTAGAAAGATGCCAAATTTCTGTTATTCAATAAAAAAAAAAAAAACCAATAAAAATACCACTTTGGGGGAAAAGACAAAAGGGCGTGCTTCAATTTTGTAACAACTTTACATAGTATTCCAACAAAAGGTTTTCAAACTGTCTGCCAAGCCTTTTTCTAAGTAGAGCAAGTATTTAATTTTAAACCAGACTCACACAGAAACACTGTATTTATCTGTTAAGAAATAACAGTAGTAAGGCAAGTCACACATTTATAACTATACGTCTTTCAAAATTGTGTGTGTTTCACATTTATTAAAGGTAGGGGGAAAAAAACAGTCTCTGCAGACCAAGTGTGGGCCACATAAAACTAGGGGGAAAAATTTTAAAATGTCCACCCTACGGCATATGGTGGACTATCATGAAGAGATACAATAGCCCATCTTTCAAACTTTGAAATTAAAAAACATTTTTCTGAAGAATAAAGAACACCAAAAAAATTACAGTGCCAGACCTCAAGGAACTATTTCTTGTTAAAACCCCTACATTTTTTCAAGGTAAAAGACGGTTTTGGCTAATATTTGGTCCTTAAAAGAGGCAAATTACAATTTAAAAAGTCAGAGTGAATAATTTAAGAATTAATCCTCCAGTGTTTGGCACTGGGGAAAAAAAAGAATTAATCATTATATTTCAGTAAGATGGTGCTATAAACTAAAATTGGCAGTGCACAAAAACACAGAGAACTGATTTTTATCCCAAATAAATAGTGTGATCCTCGTGAAGTCCTTTATGCCTCTAGGTTTCTGATTTTTTATCTGCAAAATAACAGGGTTCTACCTCATGAAATGTTCTCCAAAAATACCTCAAGCCTTTTAAGAAAAAAATAATGGCATGCAACCCCTTTTTCTCAGAGCAAGTTGCCTCTCGGCAGGAGTTAACACCACACTCTCCGTTGGAGGTATTCTTATGCGAAGGTGTTACCTGCACCTATTTACTGAGGACCAGGAGGAAAGCCGCTAGAATAGGAAAAGCAGAAATGGAAAACACACTACAGCTTCCCAACATGATGCAAGAAATTCAAAACATGCAAATCAGTAAATCAAAGTCTGACCAGTAATTTTAATCCATCCCAAGAAGCAAAGTCCCAAGCCATCAGAGACATTAAGGAAAATAAGAACTTCACGTTTTATCTTAAAAAAAAAAATAAAGCAAACCTGACATGTTGATGTATGCCACAATTTTTTAGTCAAATATATCATGAAACAGTATTTATAAAGAAGGGCAACTGTTATTGGAATGTTTTTTATAGAAATGCAATGTTTTTCTAAAGCTCAAAACTTACACACTTTCTACTAAAGTTTTATGAATTTATAAATTAATGACAAAATTTTTTACTTAATTATATTAAAACATTCTGTTAATATCTTTGCATGGAAGTTTCATTTTTGCAATCAGCCAAACAGTATGAGTTTAAAATGTGTTCAACTGATACAAATACTTAAAACATCTAGGATTTATACATCAAAAAAGAAGGTATAAAGAGTACACACGCTATTTACAAACTAGAACCTGTGGGGAAAACGGTGTCACTGTCAGGCTAAAGTACAAATGTTTTGTCAGACTACTCTGTAAAGTTGTCACAACACAAGCCAACCCACTGTTAATGTAAAATAAATGTGGGAAGCGAAGCTGCCTGGAAGCCGAAAGGAATGGAACCAGGAAGAGGCGCTGGAGTCCAGGCCGCCCGCTGGGCAGCGGCGTCCACGGAGCAGAGGCCCCCGCTGCCCTCTGCTGGCCTCAGGACAAGACAAAGGGAAGCAGTGTTGCTACTGTGGAGTTTCCTGAAATCACTGGCAAGACTTAAATGATTTCCGTTAAGACTACAACCCAATCATTAGGTATGATGATTTGTTTTTTATTTCACAAGAGGAGAAATAGTCCCAAGGAAACTTTGAAACAGTTTTACTGAAATTAATTATTCCAGACACAGCTCAGAGATTATCAGTTGCTGGAAAGTTGTTTCACTGCACAGAGATAAGGATCTATGGTAATTGTAATACCTAACAGTGAAGTGAAATTTAAAGATTTCGGTTTTTTTTTTTCTTTTTCAGTCAAAACATAAAATTTTCTGCCTTAGGAAAAGGAAAATAAAAACAGAAACTGTCCTCCTTCAAAATTATATTACCGGTATTTCTAAATTCACAGAGGACAGTTTATTTAAAGGAATTAACTTACTATATCAAATATCTACTCTTACACATATTTGTAGATACTATGGAAAGAAAACAAAAAACAACAAAATTCTCCCACTCACCAAAAACTAAATGCCCCCTAGTTACTAAAAACTTACCATTTCATCTTTCTCCCATTTATCAGTGTTACTTTTGTCTTGATTTACCACATAACCAGGAGGAAGCCAATTCACAGGGGGATCAAATATTGACACCACCATGCGGCTGGGCAGGCCCTTCTTTTTGCCAAGGCGATACAGATTACAGTTGCTGACCTTTGGCAGAAAAGATTCATTAAACACACCCATCAACAATCACTGCTGGAAACCCTATGAGGCACGTTAACATATTCTAAGCAAAATGTCCTACATTATTATTATGACGGTTTCACCACACAGTTTTTCTACTTACTTACAACAAGAAATGAATTTCAGATTCCCAAGTATTCTCTATCCTTTAGTGTGTTTCTGAACATAAAATGCAATCCATAAGAATCAATGTATCTAATTATGCAAACTTCTTATGAATAAATCAAAAGAAACAGTTTAATTTCAAAGCTTTTAAAACACATCTTGATATAAAATGCGCAGTGCTAATTGGACCGATCAGAGTGCAAAAGAATATATCAAAAAACCCAAGATATCACAATATCCTCAATGAATTCAGAGGAAAAATGCCATTAACTATAGTTACAAGTAGAAACTGTCATTGCATAGAGCTAAAACCATTTCATATTCCTAGAATCTAAGGCACAGATGTGATTTCAACTGTCACATTTTCTCAAATATTATTCCGTTTTGGATGGCATTTTGAGGCATTTTTGTTCAATCATTTTAAAATGCAACAAAAGATAATAAAGAACACTTGCTTATTCACATCAATGAAACAGCTTTATTGTCCACCCTCTGGTCTACCTGCTTTTCCTAATGCCTCTATCTCTTCCCTAATTTGCTCAAATCATTACATATTTGTCTAGTTTTTACTTGGAGACTAGGGTAGAACTGTTGGTCACATTTCCATTTTCTAAACATTTGCTACTGAAGTGTTTCATGAGCTCTTTTCCACGTAACTCAACTGCTACTTAGCAAGTACCCACTGATGAGAGGCACTTGGCCAGGCAGCGCTGAGGGGACCAGTCAGAGGGACCAAAGAGCAGTCCTTGCAAAGCACACAGACCCACAGCGGGTCTACCTCCACCACTGTGCATGGAGGCACTTTTCCCACAGTCTAAGATGCAGCTGCTCAAATAAACGGAAGCCCCCTGGTCCACGCTAAGAGAATAAATCAGTGCAAAAGGATGATGTGCAGTGGGGACTCAAAGAAGGGAAAGCACATTCAAAGCTGTGGTTGGCAGGGTGGAGAAGGAAAAGGACTCAGGTATAAAGCAAAACCCAGGACCGGCAAAATTCAACAGGTGGCAATAGGAGAGGAGAAGACTCACTGAGAGAAGGCCCACCAGCGCGGGCGGGACTGGGAGGGACTGTGTGGCCTCTAAGGATGCAGCAGGGGGCTGCAGCCTGCTCGGGACTTGCCTGGGAGAGTGTCCTGACTGGCATACTGCTGGCGTCCTTTCCTCGGGAAATCCCAAGTCAAAGGACTCTAAACAGATGAATAATGCATGAATTTTTGCAACATAAAATAACCCCTTTCTTAATAAAGTATACTATTTCTTACTTCACACTGACTCTCAGGCCCTAATATTTTCTGCCTGCAATCACACCTTGAAAATTTCATTTGTCCTCAGTGCTTTAACTATTGCTCTTATGAATACTAGTCTCCAAAATGTATCTGAGTCCTAAATCCTCAATTATCTGAACATTACCACTGCATAGTCCATGAGGTTCAAAACCGCCAATTCGAACCAACTTCCCACATCTCCCTCTACCCACCCACCAACCACTGCCACTGTGCCCAGCTCCCCAGCCTCTCAGTGGTTGTCAACCGGGCCATCACCAGGCTGTTTCAAGCACCTGGGAGAAGTGGCACAAGATGCGGGCAGTGGAGCAGCCCCTCTTCTTGGACACACTGACTATCCTGGCCCAATGGGATGACCTTACACAAGCTAATCAGGGTCTCTAGGGATCAGTTTCCTCACCTGCAAAACAGGAACATGTTAGTTGCCTCTCAGAGCTGGTGGACAAGATTATGCAAGATAACTTTCCTAAAATGCTCAGCCATTTCTACTTTCCCAGTTGCCAGCACCTTTAGCCACTGAGCAAGCTAACTTGCCCTGCCACTCGATCTGCTCAGCGTGGTTCTGTTCTGTAAACTTATCTCTTGCGCTAATGCCTGCCTTGATTCACAAGTGAGAGTCCTCCCTTCTGAGCAGTTTTGTAAGATTTTTAAGTTATTTGCCAAGGAGGCCCATGTTGCCTTGTGATACCTGTTTTATCATCATTTTAATATTTTACCGTAACTACTTTCTTCCACATTAAGAATGTACCCTTCTTTGGGCCTATTACTCAGAACTCTTAACATCACACACTCTGTACAATGGCATTAACTGAGCTCTGTGAAGCCTGCTCCTTTCACCCTGCCTACTCCCTGGAACTCTGCAAAGCAGCTCCGCCAAAGAAAACCTTGTCTTACACGTGAACAACCATGTGCCAAAACGCACCCTTCCAAACGAAGCTTTAACCCTCCTAGGTTAAAACATGAGCCCCCTGAACGACTGCAATCCCTTTTATTTCTATCCCTCTCGGGACCTACGAGGCGTGACACTTGCACAAATAGGCATAAATGAAATGAATTTCTTCAGTAAATAAGGCACATAGAGATCAGGTAAGTTCCAAACCTGAGTGTGTCACCAGCATAAAGCACTCATATTATCTGTTGGCTGGTCCTCCATGGGCTTCAGCTGGCCCTGGCGGAACAGTGGAGCAGTCTCTGGGAAACACTTCCCCATCCTTTGAGGTTCCTCAACACTTCAAATCATTCTCAGGTACAATGAAGAATTATCTGCTCAAAACAAGAAATCACAGCTTACCTTTTTGCTTCTCATATATGAAAGGCGGCCCTCATGAGCATCAGGGTAAGTGCAAAACAGATATGTGGTGATGGCATGCTTTAAAAAGGAGTCACCAAGCATTTCAAGCCGCTCCAGGTTAAACCCATCGCTAGCATTGGACAAAGTCAAAGCCTGAAGAATCAGTCCAGGATTGGGACCAAGAGTCCTTGAGGAGTACCCAAGAGAAGAGCTCTGCTCAGAATCCATCCTATCCTTGAGTACTTGAATAGCATCTGTCGTACCGGGCATGGCAGCCATCACAGGACTTCCATCTGAGGTAGATTTGTTAGCATTTCCATCAAGGTATTTATTACTCAGTAGAGTACATTCATCGCTGGGCTTGGGCTGGTTCTCATAATTGTATAAATTCTGAATGGGATATGAGGTAGTTGGTTGTACAGGTATTTCCTGCTTGTAGTAATTCAGCTGATTTCCTTGGCAAAAGTCTCTGTTAGCTAAATCATAACTGCCATTGGCAAGATTTTTATTGTAAGAAAGACCATTAATTGCTGTAAGATCTGTTGAAACTTCAATTTGGAGCTTACCAGATGACTCGCTGAGTAACGTTCTGCAGTTCACAGACATTTGGTCATGATTTTCTAAGGAGGTTCTTTTAGCACCTTGATGTGCAGCATTTTCAGGGACTACAATTGTGCTGTGTTTACAATAATTATCATGTTCAGCCAAACAGGAATTAGAAAATGAGATGAAAGATCTGCTGTCGATAGATTTTTTCCACCCAAAGTCTAAATTAGGGTATCTGCAAAGACATTTTTATAGACCTCATCAGATCCTTAGAAAGGACTAGGCTCAGAGAGTCACAGCAACCTGAATTTTTAAAAATATGTAGAGAACACTATAAAAATACACCTACTTTACAAGAGAAACCAGTTTCCAAGCCATACGTGGTTGACTCTACTGCTGTAACATGTTTATGACAGGGTTGTAATTCTTGTGTCTTGCTCCCAGGCAGTGCTGAACCACCAGTGATACGCACATAACTGCCCCAATGGTTGCCATACTGTCCCATCAGCTGGTACAAGCCACCTGATGGACAGTCATGCATGTATTGGTGGTGGTTCAAGGTGGGGCGGTGTTAATCCCTACCCTAGAGCACAGCATAGTGACTTGGAAGTCCCGGATCCACAGAGGTTAAGAGTGGAACCATAAGCCTGCATAACCAGGAAAGCAACTTTGTAGGAAGTTTTTTTCCTTATTTAGGACTCTGGACAACTTTGGACAACTTTGGACAACTGACATAACCTCTCTGTGCCTACACTTCTGCACTTGGAGACATGGCTAAGGATTCTACCACATGGGATCATACTAAGACTTACATGAGCTAATGTAGGCTGCACCATTTCAACTAGGGTCTGACGTTGTAAGTAATAAATCCAGTTGTGATCATTAACATTATAAAGTTGTTTCACCCCCTAGAACCATTTGACTATCTACTAGATAACCAAAATTAATTTGAGTGATCAACAAAAATTTCTTTGGAATGCAGACACTTTCCTAAATAAGAAAAATAATGAGGACAAAGAATACACTAAGGCATTCTTTGCCTTATTAATATATATTATATATTAAATTGTTTATGAATATATATTTAGTTCTTTAAAACAAGAAGCAGTCTTAACAGTTGGTATTCTCACTTCAACATTACCACTGGAGAAGAAATGATAACTGATGTGTTAGGAGCACACTTCCCCCATAACTTCACAAGAACAGAAGGCTCAATGACTGAATGTACACATTCTCACTTAAGAGTCAAACAATAAAATTTTTTGCATGTATTAGATGCCCATGTTTTCTTCTTAATCTTTCAAGAAACATTTTTATATAAAATTATGATTTTAACTTAATTCTGTTCTGTTAAAAATGGGACTCATGATCCATGTTCCTTCTGGTCAATAGCATAGGCATACCTAAAATCTGCAGGAAGTGACCTGACTCCCACACCAGCGTCACTGGCTGTCTGGGCTCTTAGCTCCTCTGCAGTCAAAAGGCAGTGAAGGCGATAAAGTATGCTGGGGAGACAAACTGCTTTTCTCCACAGTGATGCAGGGATTGGATGGATAGCACAGAGTTCTGGAACCAGGATCTTTGAGTAAGGAAAAAGTAAGTAGATAAATAAAAAGCACATACACAAAGAGTAAAAAAAGAAAATTAAAGACTAATTTCACTAATGGATAAAAATGGAAGTCGTAAATGCTAGTAAAATCTAATTTTTAAAAATATTTTTTAAGCCAGGCATGGTAGCACATTTCAGTAATTTCAGCTACTTAGAAGGCTAAGGCCAAAGGACTGCCAAGTTTGAAGCCAACCTGGACAAGATCTGAGACAGGGAACCTTATCTCCAAATTTAAAAAAAAAAAGAAAGAAAGAAAGAGGAGGGGGGAAGAAGGAGGGGGAGAAGAGAAGGAGTGGGAGAAAGAGGAGGAGAAGGAGGAGAAGAAATTTTAAAAGAGCTGTCAATGTAGGTCAGTCCTCCCTGATTCAGTCTCTACTACTGAAAAAAAATTTTTTTTTAGTAATTCTTTGTATTCAAATGGGATTTAGGCTTAAGACTTATGAGGGTGATTCCAAGATATATCAATGAGCTAAGGATAAAAGCAAAACTCTCAAGACTTTTTAAAGATGGCATTCAAATAAAATTCAGTAAGATTAAAATAAAACAAAAGAGGTGGATAACTTCCTAATATTCACACATCACTCTTCTAACCTGATAATAAAAAAACTGAACCTTATCGTTTAAAACACTAAGTTAAGGCCAGGGATTTAGCTCAGAGGCACAGCGCCTGCCTGGGAAGTGCGAGGTCGTGAGTTTGATTTGATCCCCGGTACCAAAACAAAAAACAAAAAACCGAAAAAACACACACTAAGTTATGCTATTAACAACTCATTACCTGTTTATTCTGCAGACTTTCCCATTTGGCTTTCCTCTTTTCAGCACTGCTTAGAGGGAGTGCTTTTCCCTTCTGATTCAAATGTCGAGGTGTCAAAAGATTAAGTCTATAAAAATTTCAAAACAATTTTACCAGACAAAAATAAGTACACACTCACATAATTTTCCAACTTGCATGTGCCCATGAATCACCTAAAGAGCTCATTTACACTGAAGATTTGTAAACTATTCTCCGGACAAGTCTTTGTGCAAAGGGTTCCTTACATGCAGAGCCCAGAAGTGGGTAGGGCTCAGGGACTCTCTGCATTCAGCTGCGACCCTCAGGAAGGACACCTTGAGTGCCATCTAAGCGTAACTTCTGAAGCTCTTACCTGGAAGATGTGTGGTCCACATCTAGCAGTGGCTGGTTGAGATTGGTCAGGTCAAGGTTGTACTTCGTTTTATAATACTCTGCAAAAGTTTCATACTCAGGGGAAGGAAATTTACTGAGTGGTGTAAGATCAGTGTACACATCAGCTACATAAAATCGATGAGGCTGATCAAAATTACGGTATCTAGAAAAACAGAAACGATCAGTTCCTTTTTTGTTTAAATTCACTATTCTCAAAACAAAACAAATTATGACTGAGTATTCAAAAAGCAACAGCTAATAACTTAACGCAAATTATCATTCCAAAAGACACATTTCAAGTGTTTTTGAAACAGTAAGAGCTATAAATTTTTATCAAGTAAAAACTGACTATTCTCCCCTACTTTACTATCTTTGTTCTAAATATCTATACTTTGATACAATGTAAGAATTTTAAATGGCACCTTCAAATATCTACTTCATTAATAGAGATTTTAATTAGAAAGAGTATCAATAGATTATCTGAACTTCACAAAATAAAAACCCTTGAGCTGCAGTTTTAGGTTTGGTTTTTTAAACAAGCTCACCACCAGACACCCATGTCCCATGTCAGGGCTAAAGTCACAGTTCACTTACATTCCCACATGAATGTGTATCTTCTAAAGTAAAGTATAACTATTATTTTCCTTCTTATTTAACACCTACCTTGGAATGATAACTGCATCTTGGTAGTCTTCTAATTTAAAAACAAATGGTGTTTCCTTTGAATACTTTGTATTGGGAATGCCTATACGAGCTTCAGATTTCTCAATATCTTCCATAAATTTAAAGTCAATGTCCAAAGTGCTGGAGTCATTAACTTAGGGAAGAAAAAGGTTCTTTAGCTGGTTAAAATGTAAATATTCTCATTCAAGTTATACACTACCACATGTATCTAATTCAGAGTTACTTCCATATATAGGAAGCTAATTACCAAGCAAAACTTTCATTTTTTTTAGTTACTATAAAAGAGCGCTTTAAAGGCCAGGAGTGGTGGCTCACACCTGTAATCCCAGCATTTAAGAGGCTGAGGGAGGAGGATCACCAAGAGTTTGAGGCCAGCCTGGGCTACACAGTGAGTTCAAGGCCAGTCTGGACTGCATAGTGAGACCCTGTCTCCAAAAAAACAAAACAAAAAAGTTCTTTAAAGTCTGGGTCCTCCTTACCAACATTAAGAGGTAGAACACAGTATGCTGAATCAGCATCTGTAGGTTTAAATTCTAGTGCAGGTTTTTCAAGCCGAAGAATATGTGAGAATATATACTGGTGAAGTCTTGTAATCAACTCAAGCATTTGCAGAGACAACGTGAAGCCAGATTTCTTCAACTCAATGGATATGGTAACTTCTCCAGAGCGTGTATACACAGGAAAATGGGGAATCTTAGCAAAAAGAAAAACAACCCTTAACATCAACAGGTATTTTATCTCATTAAAATTAACTTCAGAAGAGAATAATGTTTTCTATAGTTGGAGTAGGAGATATCTCAAACGCCAAGTATTACACACTGAGAGATAAAAAAGGCACTTATTGCTAGATTTCCACCTTTTTCTGAAAGAAAAAAAAAGAAAAGGCTAAAACCAAGATATCTCCAACATCAACAGTCATTAGGAAGGAACTACCTGAGGTATGGGTTTGGCTGTTAGTATCCCAAAGCATCTCGTAGTATCTTCTGGGGGATACAGCTTCCGCCTTCTGAAGTTGAGTTCATCAGGTAATGGTGTAGTTAAGACCATTCCTATCACATACAGGTAACAGGGCTGATTGGGTTTGGGGTAACTGTCCCTTAAACACTCTGGAATCTGGAGTTGGAAAGAAAAATTAAGCATCATGTTCAAGTACAAATGGTTACTATTCCAGATATTAGAAAAAAAAAAAAAAAGAAATTTATCCCTACCTCCACTTCAAGCTGATGAAAAAAAGCTTTAAAAAACTCTCAGGGAACAAGATCTTTCAATTAGTCAGTTCTGCTGAATAAGTCAACATTCTCAGGTCTGGCTGCACAATTGTACAAGTTTGTGTACACTGTACCACACTGTTTCATACACACACACACACACACACACACACACAATAACTGAATATGCCAGGGCCTTCTTAAAGATACTACTCATTTGATCTATTATCTATTTCTTTTAACTAGAAAACTGTTCTTTCTTGGGCTTTCACAGTAATTTATTCACTGTAACATATTATAAAATAATGCTAGACAAATTTTTCAAAATCACACATAATCCTACCACTCAAAGATAAGCCTTAACATTCTGTTAACACCGTTTAAGATTCTTTCTATGTACAAATGCCTGTAAATATAAACACTTTTATATTTTTCAATAAAAAGGAATTGCAACAGTCTGGTATATCCACACATACAAAATAATCTGATTTCCATGCCCTGTTACTACAATGAAATACCTCTCATTGAATCAATATCATCATATTTCATGGCTATCTCATTACATGATTGAGCCATAATTAAATTATCTCAGATTGTTTCTAAGCTTTCAATATTAACACAACCTTACAGATTAGGATCTTCCAGTCTCTGGGATTCAATTACCAATTATTGCATCTAGAGTTATCCATCTGTAGTAATGCTAGCTGAGAGACCACAGGATACACAATGTGTCTGTTAGTTAAACGAGATGCACTGCAGTATGATACCTCTCAAACACATCATTAGTGGCATTAATCATACAAAACTAGTTCAACAGAAAAACTGGGTATGAGGGAAACAAGCACTTCACAAACGCAGGTAACAGTCATGATTTTGAAAAACCAGTATGATTTTGAATCTTGAAAATGCTTAGCGAAATACAATTTTTAAAATGTAAAAACTCAGTAACAACTGATAAAAGAAAAAGAACCAAACATTTAGGCTAAGATGAACATACACAACAAAATTTTGCTTTTGTTTAGAATTTTTATGAGATGAAAACACTGTACTAAGAAATATTTGATACTTCAGTCAAGTTAAGGTATAACTAAAAGTCAGTTTCAGGAATGTTTAAAAGGGTGAACCCGGCTAGCATCCCACTGAAATAACTTGTTTAGGTTCTCAGTGGCTCCACCCAAACTGGAGATCCACACCTGTGCTCCCGCCTCCCTCCCACATCCAGCTTGAGAGCACTCCCTCCTGCCTACTGCAACCCTCTTCAACTCTCTTGTTCTAGGGTCAGTGTGAAGTAAGGCAATGATCACATTATTAAACTGAATCAACCAAAGAACATCTCTTTATGTGATATAAACTCATTCTGGGTGGAATCTGATTGGTAAGACCAAGAAACCTTTTGAGGTAAGAAATAACAAGGAAACCAAGCACCATCTAAAATGAAAGTGAAGGGGTTGATCTGCGAGCAGCAGTGAACCAGGAAGTGCACTCAGATCCACAGCGACGGTCACGGTCACAGTACGAGGGTCTGGGTAACAGCCACACCGAGGAAGTTAGATTTGATTTGACATAGCAGGAAATAAAAAGGCTGGATTTTTATTTACTTCTAGTCAATACTAACTGCTTTTGGGTAGCACTGCCTTCGTTTTGTGGAGCCTGGTCTCCCTGGAACGCTGGTCTCTTCTTCATCATGCAAATCAAGCTCTTCTTCATATTTAACAGTCTCTTTCCCAACTGGCATCAAATGTTCATCCAGTTCACCTAAGAAATTTAGAAAGGGAATTATTGCAAATAACCCAGACTCTAGCACTAAGTAATTAGTAAATAATCTAGAACAACACCACTTTATGAAACAAGTAGCAAAGTAATGAAAACTAATCATGTGACAGTAACTAGACATGAAACTTTAGGTAGAGTCTAGGAGCAGGACAGCAAATCCTATTCTAAGATTCAAAATAAAAACACCTAAACAGACTATAGCATACAACACTTATAAACAAGAAGTCCATGGAAAATAAGTTCTCCCAACTTAGAAGGAAAGTGTTATGGATTACAAACTGGTGGTCAACTTAGCACCAGTTGAATTAATTCAGCTGGTGTTGAGTAAAGATGCTCCACCTGAAGAAAGTTGCCAGCATAAATAGGGACATGGAGAAGAAGGAGGCGTTGTGGGTTCTTCCAAGAGTTGCTGTTTCGAGCCGCTGGTTCTCCTGGAGGTGCTTGTCATGCTGGCTTCCCCAATATGCATTCTGCCATGATCGTCAGAGGAGCTCAGGACCTCGTCGGTGAGAGTGGCTGTGGTTCATGTTGTGGGAGCCCTGCTCCTCACACATTGTGCATCGCTTCCTGGCTCCGGAGGGGAGGCTGTGTGCTGGAGAAGCTTGTCACGCTGGGCTTCCTGACCTGTGCTCTACTGTTCTCCATCGTTGGAGGAGCGCGGGACCTCGTCGCTGTTGGGGATGGCTGTGGTGCTCTTCAGGGCAGCCCCGCTTCTTCTTTTGAGTGTGACTTCTCGGCTCCTACGTAGAACCCTCAACCCACTGCACAGCTCCTTCACCCCGCTGGCACAGACTTTCTAGTTCCACCGCTGACCTGTGGCCTTTCCAGCACAGAACCGTAAATAAACTGGCGTGAGCCCTTATTGTGGGCTCTTAGATT
Organism: Dasyprocta punctata; assembly: GCA_004363535.1. Lineage (NCBI taxonomy): Eukaryota > Metazoa > Chordata > Mammalia > Rodentia > Dasyproctidae > Dasyprocta > Dasyprocta punctata. The sequence goes on along the minus strand of RJWM01011213.1, from coordinate 11,427 downwards.
CCCAGTTGGTACTGTGGGAGGCATTGTCATGCATTTGGGTCTCTAGTGGGACTCTTGCATGATATTGCTGTGGGATCCAGGCCCTCGGCTATCCTGGGTCTTAGTGTTGTGGACAGATTTTCCTGCACTTTCTTGGGTTTAACTTTGGGTGACTATTATGAAACAGTACTACAAACCCTGTGTCCTGTAGCAGTTATTCTCCCTGTAACCCCTGACTATAACAGAAAGAAGGAGGAAGGGAAGGAGAGAGAGAAAGAGACATTACGGGGGGTCTTTTTGAGATAGGGTCTCACTATGTGGTAAAGGCTGACCTTGAGCTCACTTTATAACCCAGGCTGATCCAGAACTTGCAACAATCCTCCTGCCTCAACCTCCTAAGTGCTGAGATTACAGGCATGTGCCACCACACCCAGCAAATATTTTTTATACTAAGAGACTAATAAACACAAATGTTTATGATGCATGATCCCACGGTTACCAGAAGTTAGGTACTGCAGTTTATCTGTTCATTCATTCATTTATGGTCCCACACAACTATAACAACAGTAGGTGTTTACCTTAAGATTATATATATTTTTTAACTAAGTCAAATACTGTAATCCTTTTTTCTTGGGGGGGGGGTCACACTATGTAGTATAGGCCGGCCTTAAATTCACTATGTAGCCCAGGCTGCCCTGGAATTCAGTGATCTTCCTGCCTCAGCCCCCCAAGTACTGGGATTATAGGTGTGTACCACAATGCCTAGCTCTAAAACCTTTACACATAGTATTTAAAAGGGGTTAGTAAATGAGGCAAATGAATGGCAACTGTTTGTAGTTAAACTGCGCAAAGTAAAGGGGTCCCACAACACTGCAGTCTTCAAGTGATGTAATACTGACCTTTACACTCACTGAGCACAACAAGAGCAGATGTTCACAGCTCTACAAACTCCTCAGAAAGGACCTGGAAAGTCCTCAATATGATTTTTTAAAATAATATTTATAATTTACATTTTACGTAGGTTTTTCAAGCACATTTACTTACCAATTTTGTGCAGTTTTTCACAGCAAATGAGAGCCACAACTCTTTCAGCCAATCGTACACAGCTCATTGGTGGGCCCTGAAATGAACAAATAACCCTTCCCATCATACGTCCATCGCTGTGTCACCATTGACACATGAAACACCCATACAGTCGGTGTCCTAGGGACTTTAAAGCTCACTTTACCCAAAGTTACCTATTTTAAAAAATATCAGCAAATTCCTAATCTCTGTATTCAAAATATCTATCTTTAAAAACACTGCCTTGTAAAAGTCATGACTACAATTTTATAATTCTGATAAACTTAAATTTCAGGAAGATTTTAAAGCATCTATGTTGACTAACCTACAAACAGGTAACAAAAAAGATTTCTTAGACTACAACTATAACAGCAGTTAACAGTACTAAACTGCTTTCTGTGTGCAATAAAATTAGTCATAACACATTTGCAAGTCAGTGTTGAGACCAAAGAAAGAAATTTTACAAAAAGAGATTCTTATTTTTTATTTAATTTTTTGCAGTACTAGGGACTGGACCAAGGGCTTCACACATGCTAGACAAGACCTTACCAGTGAGTTACACCCCAAACCCAAAAGGCAGATTTCTGAGTAGTGGACAAGATAACTAGAGTAGCCCAACTACATTAATGAATTTGGTGTCACTGTTAAGCATTAAAACCACAACTGAATAATTCTACCAAAAAATTCACATTAATAAGGAAAACTCAGAAGTCCCCTAGTCCAATTCTAATAAGTTATACAGTCTATTAAACATTTTAACATGCAGACTACAAGAGACTTACAAATCATTTTAAAAATAGACTTTAAAATCAAGTTTGTAATTTGTATGTGTAGAAGAAAAAATCCATTAGTGACATACTTTAAAAGATATAATCGCTTTTTTTCCTAAACTTACAACAATGGAGGCTCGAAGAGGTGAATTGATCGGCAGATAAAGAGTTGAATAAAATGTACCATCAGGCAACTCTCGGGTCCTACACTTGGGAGCTAGATGAGTAAATGGATCGCTTGGTAACCTAGCACAGTATCTGTAAACAAAAAGAAATTATGCATTGAATCTACACATGACAAAAAGATGGAAAAAATCTGTACTGATAGTCACAGCCTGAAGCTTTGTTTCTTATGTTCCTCTTCCCTTCCACTGGACTGACGTTTGTCTTACAATACGTACTTCACTGCTTCAAACTTTCAGTAAGACAGAACAAAACAGCTGAAGTTAACATATCCAACTTACAAGATAACCTTTCATTTAACTTACGCTGACCCTTGAATTTAAATAGCTGTGCGTCTAGCAGTACTATACTGCACAATGCACAAAGTACTGTTCTGAATCCACGAAGAGACTAAATTGTCAAGTGTCTGCTCCACAATAACCTCACATTTGCCACAACCATGAGGACATATGTCAAGTAAAGCATCAAAAGAGGGCAGAAAGGCAACCCTGTGTTGACACAAAAAGGGGCATCAAAATAAGAGTGATGGAGCAGAGCAGGAAGCCAGCCCACAAAGAGCTGGGCTTGGATGGAGCTCGAATGGGTAGGGAGCAGCTCTGTGAGGGGGAGCATGGCAGTCAGCGGACCCTGCAGAGCAGGAAGACTAGCAACCCACAGGCAGATGGAGCATGCAGGGCTTACTCTGAAGACAATGAACCAGACTTCTCACTATGGGAGAAGAGAGATAAAAAGAAAAGAGGAAGAAATCTACAATGAACCCTTTTAACGTCACACTAAAAAGGCAGTACCAAAATATAGGTAATAAGACGTAGAAATAATTACAGACATAAATGTGTTTGCGAATGTAAGTAAGTATAAACTTTATAGCTCTGACCACTAGAAAGCCTGGCTGTGGTAACATACTAATGTCAGTGAATACCCTTAATATCCAAATCTCGGTTTCTATACATAAGTCATTCTCTACTAAGAGCAACAAGACTCCTTGGAAAAACTGCCAAGATCAAGATTGAGACAAGGAGCAGATTCCAGTTGAGTCTAAACTGTCTTCTGCCACAACATAACAAATGGTTCAGCCAGGTGTGGTGGCGCACGCCTTTAATCCCAGCACTCGGGAGGCTGAGGTAGGAGCATTGTGAGTTCGAGGTCGGCTTGGATTACAATGTGAGCAAGGCTGGCCTGAACTACATAGTGTGACCCTGCCTTGAAAAAAATAGGGCCGGGAGTTCAGCTCAGTGGCCTGAAGGCCAACACGGCAGGCACGAGGTTGTGAGTTCAATCACTGGTACTGGAAAAAAAAAAAAAAACCCACGGTTCAAGAATAATGGTGACATGCTAAAAAGACAGAAAAGCTAGCTTGAATGGGTTCCCACTGACCAAATCAGACACAATTTTAACACTGAAATAAGCAACAAACGATAGTAATGTTATAACCAAGTAAATAAAACAGGATCTATAAGAACAAATAAACGGAGAGGGGAAAAAAACTTTTCTTAAAAAGCAGAATGCCAACTAATAAGAGACTGAATAATGGAATTAGAAAAATACACTATTTGGTAGCCATGATCATCATCAATTCAGACAACAGCTACCAGTGGGTATTATACTAATGAGTCTACTTGGAAAGAAGAATAAGCTGCATGTAGTCTTAAAGTATCTTCCCATGAAATATTTACGAATTTACAAAAGGGTAAATAAAAGATAACTTCACGACATATAAAACTAGCCGATCTTACCAAGTGATCAATGTTACCACTACTAAACGCAAAGCAGCACAGTGAGCCAGGAAGACAAGAACTAATCAGCACTTCAGTGACACACTGGCCAAAATGTATACACTGAGTTTAAAATACCACATTAAGCCCCAAACGACAGGCAGACTACAAAATGATCTCCACAAGTTTCAAGACCACTAAAATCAAGGGAAGACTACAGGAGACTGGGGAATGTGACAGCAGGATATAGGCTATGACCCTGAACTGGATGCTCTGGCTAGACAGCTTTTTTTTTTTTTTTTTTTGTGGTGGAGGTCGGGGGGATGTACTGGGAATCAATCTAAGGACCTTGCACTTGCCAGGCAGGCACTTATGCCGCTGAGCTCTACCCTTGGCCCTGGAAAGCATTCTGTGAAACTGGTGTGGTCTCTCTGAGTGGAAGGTATAGGAGTGTTCTTTAGTATTCTGGCAACATTTTAATTTCTGAAATTGTTTTAAAATAAAAGACTAAAGGAAATCTTATACTTGCTCCTTTATTTTGTTTGTGAATGAAATTTATCTTGATTTATAGGTATGTACCTGCTTTTCTTAGGTCTGTATTTGCTTTTCTTTAGTTCTTAGAAATGTTACCAGGTCAGAAAAAGTAAATTGAAACATATTCAAAAATGCAAATTAATTTATAATACTCTCATTTCACTGCTAGTAGGAAATTCAGCATTACCCAACATTTATGGTACAAAACAATGAATTTCAAAATTCAGTAAAAAAAATGAGCATTATAAAATTAAATTAAATCTAATTAAAGCCTTGTTGAGTCCTACTCATTTATTACTACATAATCCTGCTTTTGCAAGGGAAAAAATACCATGAAAATTTTTCTTTTTCTCATAAAAATACTGCAAATCATAAAAGCAAAGGTCATTGATTGTAAAATGTAAACAACATGATACAGGTCTGTTAACGCTTAAATCTTGTGACATTCACAGGTTTCCACACAAATAATCTGATAGCCTACCTATTGATGTGCCCAATGGCCGTGTTGATTGTGACTCGGGGACCCCCATCATCCGGCCTCAGCACATAGGGTGGGAAAACATCGTCGTCATCCACAACAGGATCAACGTCGGTCTCGCCAGTGGCCACTGACTTGGAACACTTGTTTCTCAAGATCTGAACATTTTAAAACAGAACTGGGGATGAGAACAAATGTCTTCTTTGCCATATGTTAGTTGTCTGCCTCTACACCTACAGAAAAAGCTCTTTGGCCTGACATATCCATTTATCTGAAATGTTTATCAAAACTCCTTACTTGCTACAAAAAACTTCTCCCACAGAATGCCTCCCAGCCCTCACACATGGAAACACTCACCATGCAGTGTAGGTCCATGCTGCACTACACACACGCATGTGACTGTCAGTCATTTGTGAGCACAGCTACTGAGTCATGCTGTCATCCCCCTCCACAGCTCAGTGTCGCTACCCTGTTCATGCTTATCACAATCCTTGTCCAGCCACCCTTTCCCACACTAAGCAACAGGACCATGTTCAGAGATGTTTTACTGGGATTTCTAATCACATAAAAAGGTGCCAATCAGTCTCAAATTCCTTATAATATACACACTTCACATCTCTGTTGAGACACTTCTCTGTGGATAAAACTTTTTATCAACAAAGGGTGATCAAACAATATGCTGAATGTTTACATTTCCTCTTTTCAAATCCATTTTATTTCAAGGGGAAAAAAAAGGAAAAAAAAACTAAAACAAAATTTCAAAACACGTCAATCAGGGTGAATGTTTTTATTTTTTAAAAATGTATTACAGTAAAAGACACAGTGTCATTGATTTTCCTCAAAATATCCCCCACCCTTACTTTGAAACCATTTATACCATCATTCTTACCACTTTTTGAAGGAGTTCTAAATCTTCTTTTGTGTCTTTTACAAGACATGATCAAAAATATAGTAAATACTGCTGGGAAGTGCCATCCAATAGAGAGACAGGCTCGTAAGAACATCAGTGTTTCCTCATCCACCCTGTTCACTGGACCTGGCACCACGCAGCTACTAGCTCTTCCCCAGAGTCAAAATGACCACGAAAGGTAACAATGTTAAATCACTTCAGAACACTGAAGCTGCCACAACAATCCAACTAACAACCCTCACAACACTTCAGGAATTGTGGCAGAAAGTATCAAACACAGAGTAAGTGTGTCCAAAGCGAGGGGAGTATTTTGAAGAGGATTAATGGTAATGTGCCTTTTACTTTGACAAATGTTTTAAAATATTTTTTAAATATTTGCTATATTTTTCTATCATGTCATACTCTATATACACAAAGAATAAAAAAGTTACCAAGTTAACTGCTTGATCTTATCTTTCCTTTTGCTTGCTCACTTGCTTTTTTTTTTTTTTTCTTTTGGTACCAGAAATCAAACTCAGGACCCTGCACTTGCCAGGCAGGCACTTATGCCTCAGCTACATCCACAGCCCCGTGATCTTACCTTCTCGATGGCTTTGTAGGTTTTAAGGTCTTCTTCAAAACTTTTTATTTTGTCTGTATCTGCTAACATTATGTAATTAGAGATTGGTGCCCTTGCTCTTCCTTTAGATTGAACATAGGATCGATACTCTGTGGGCAAATCAAAACGAACCACCAAGTTGCATTTTGGTATATCAACGCCTTCTTCTACAATACTTGTTGCAATGAGCAGGTTGGTCTCATGTGCTCGAAATTTCCTAAGTACCTGAAAAAAATCCACCAAGAAAAGCAATTCTAAGAAATTTTTCGAAAAGAAAAGAATATGAAAATAATTAACGGTGGTTATTTCTGACACATACCCTGGGCAAGCCATATCTCTAAGGTCAATCAAAAGATGACAATATCACAGAAACCCAGGTACACAGCCACATGAACACAGAAACTCTGATTTAATGAATTTTCAACTGAATATGAATGGAAAATCAAAGTACCTATTTTACAGAAAGACCAAAGCCATCAATCAGCGAAAGCCTTCAGGTTGGAGGGGTTAGCTTCTTTAATGAATGCAAGTATTACAAATGAACCCACTTAAGTTCCACTGATACTCTGATCCTCCAGAATGATCACTGATGCCTCTGAGACTGTGCCAACCAAAAGCCTTCCAAAGATTTCAAAACTCTATCATTAAAATTCCTAATTCACTTGGAATTAAAAATGACAAGCAGAGCATTGCTTATTTTCTATCACCTTGAAAAATTTTCAATTTAAGGAGTCAGAATTGAATAAACTGAAATTTTTTTCACTTGAAATCTGAAATTATATCGCACTCCAATCCAAGATACAAAGTGACTAAAATGTACAATGAATGTTAAAATTTTTTAAAATTCTTATGGTGAAACACATTGCTATTTATCTGCCTTAAAATACTTTCCTGCCTCTCACTTTGAACACACTTATCCCATCATTCTTGTAATTTCCTGAAGCACTTTTGGAAGTCCTCTTTTGTGGGTATCTATGTGAGGTGTGATTAAAAAAAATACAGTCAATGCTGCTGCCAAGTGCCATCCTATGAAAAGGCAGACTCCTAAAAACATTACAATGTTTTCATCCACCTGATTTACCAACCTGGCACCACGTGACTTCTAGCTCTTCCCTTAAAGTCAAAATGACCACAAAGAGTAAGCATTTTGGATCCATTCAGGACACTGAGCCAAAGTGCACAACTACAGACACAAAAAAAGGACTTCGGAGCTGCTTAAGTGGCAAGAATGAAGGGATAAGAGTGTTTAAAGTAAGAGAGTTAGTCAGGCGTGGTGGCGCACGCCTTTAATCCCAGCACTCGGGAGGCTGAGGTAGGAGGAACGTTGTGAGTTTGAGGCCAGCTTGGGCTACAACGTGAGCGCAAGGCCGGCCTGAGCTACATAGTGCGACCCTGCCTCAAAAAAACCAGGGCCGGGAGTTTGGCTCAGTGGCTTAAGTGCCTGCCTGGCAGGTGTGAGTTTGTGAGTTCAATCTCTGGTGCTATAAAATAAATAAATAAATAAATAAATAAATAAATAAATAAATAAAATAAGAGTGTTGGGTGTTTTTTTTTTTTTTTTTTGAGACAGTGTCTCACTATGCAGTTCAGGCTGGCCTGGAACTCATGAACTCATGGTGATCCTCCTGCCTCAGCCTCCCAAGTGCTGGGATTACAGGCATGTGCCACCATGCCCATCCCTTAGGAGGAGTATTTTAAAGAGATCATAACAGTGTGCCTTTTACTGTAACGAATTTTTAAAAGTTTAGACATTCACCATATATTTCAATCACAACTTATGCGTTAAGAAATAATATAAACTGAGTTTCAGACAGATCTACCAGACTGGCTCCTACAATCCCTAAACATGGAATATTATCAAACAATTGTAACAAAAATGCCTTTGGCAGAAATTATTTGGCTAAATTTAAATTAGAGAACAAATTTTAATTAAAGGTTTTATTTGCAAGCCAGAACACTAAATTAGCTTTTAGCATTTTATAATGTTTCCTACAAAAGACATTAAAAAGCATGAGAAAATTATTAAAATCTATAAAGTACAGTTTTTAAAAATATTCAACCAAAGTAAGACTTTAAATTAAAAAGAAAAAGAATGTATTTTAGGGGGAAAGATGTCAGCTTGGTGTTTCATAACCACATGGAGACTACAGGAGTTACCATTACCCATGTTTCATATTTCTATGAGATGTACAGTAGTTGTGTGATAACAATCCAGTAAAGGGGAATAAACCAACTGATGACAAGACACAAAACTGATTTACCAGAGAGGTTCTCTAGTTCTAATTATGAAAATCACCAGAGCCACCTCATAAGAGGTAACAGTCTATACACGAACAAGTATCTTGTGTTACAAAAAGAAAAGAAGAGTGAAAAGAAATTGCCAGGGAGCTACGCAGTAGGGAATTCCTGTGGACACAGTGTGTCTTTGTACGTTCTGACAAGAGCGGCTATATGGTTATTTATGATACCTCTTCCTGTTTTCTGAACTCTGCTTCCATCTGTTTGTTCCGAGGCTGATTCTTCCCAATGCCATGTCCAGTTATAAAGTTGCTGCTGATATAAGCCAGCTCTGGATCTTGTTTGCCAGCTTCCTTTATCAATCTAAGAAAATTATACACATGTGGAAGTTAAATAGTGCCAAGGGAAAACATTTAAGAAATATGTGCACACTATTTTTTACCAACATACCTAACAAAATAATCTTGTTTTTCCTTCCAACTGGATTCAACAAAAATCACTGCCATGCTTCACTTTCTAGATCTGTGGCCAAGTACTTACAACGCAGAATACAAGGCTGATTTAAACTACCAAATGAAATGGTCTCATTACCTCCAGTTTTTGCTTTGGTGATGATGACTTAATAGAAACATGGACCAAAGTAGGATGGAGCTACTTAAGAGAGAAACACAGATCTTGGCTCAATATGCTTCCCACAATGCTTGGCTTTAGCAGCCTGTCCTCTTTCCTCTGTGGCCATGTTCACCAGGAACAAGCCTGACACCAAGGAGACTGTCACATTCCCCACCAGACGTGGTAAGAGTTGCAGCTGCACAAGAGACAGAACAATGGCTGTTTCTTCTCATTTTATCCAACTGCCTTTATCACTGGGAGCAGAGCTCTTGGGAAAGAAATGCCTCATCTTCTCAATGCCAATACGTTCTGGTCCCCAGGCAGCTAAAAAGGGTTCGGCAAAGTGCTGGACTTCAGCACAAGGCAAAGCAGTTCTCCCACCAAGAGGCATGAAAGAGAAGAGACCCATGAACTGTGGCCCCTTTCCTGCCTGCTCCTTGTAGTAACACAAAGTGCCAGTAACACAGAGCTGGCCTCCCAGCTAAGACACAGAAAAGATCTACAAGACAGGATGGGATCAAATTACGTGGGCACTGAAGGTTAACAGTTAGCGCTGCCATTACAGCTATTTTGGAAATACGTACATTCAAAAACTCAGCACACAGGATAAATGGTTCCACACCTGACATAAGTGACTCCATATGGGTCCTCTGAAGTTATACTGCATAGAATAAATTCCTAACAGAAAATTACATTTTAAAGTCAAATCACTCTTTCTTTTTTTAAATACATGAAACACGCTAATATCAAAGAACTGCAAGAAAAGGAGTGGCCAGCTAAACTATCTCCTGCTTCCAATCAGCAGAAGACTTGCTTGGCCAGGCTAGCTAGAATTTGTTCTATAGTTCAAGTACTTAAAATATCCAGAACTAGAAATTTCCTTATGTTTCAAGGTTTAATTACAATAAACGTATGATGTCAGTAACAGAGAGCAGCATGACATGCAAACAAACAGTATGCTCAAAAGCCTAAAATCGGAAATGTCTTAGAAATAACCTATACTTTAAAAAAAGAAAGAACCCATACTTAGAAATAACCTATTACCTTAGAAATAACATATACTTCCAAATTTTAGTTTATAAAAGTATCATTCTGAATGTGAAAGTTTTTAAAAACCATTTTAAGCTATTCTTAATTAAGCCAAGAATATACTTTGCCAAAATTATCAAAATGGCAGGCTTTAATTAGCCAGGAAATAGAAACACTAACAATAGTTTATTTCTCCTGAATGACAGCTATGTCAAAACTTGGAAGAACAGAAGACATGACATTTATATATTTTTAAAAATCTTGCAAGCAATAATTCAGTGTTATACAACTATGCTGATAATATTTACAAAGGAAAATGATTTCTGTCCTGGATGAATTTAAAAGATGCTTAATCATGTCCCTAAAACCACAAGCTTCAAGGGAAACAAGTGTCTCTTGTACTCAAGAAGTTCACAAGTGACTAACACAAACTGCTTAAAGACTTCCTAGGATCATGACATGAGTCAGAGGAAATCACGTTCCTTTTGAGTTTTAAACTGAGATTTATGTGAACTGTTCTACAAGCAAGCCACTTGATAAACCATACTATTCTACAGTGCACACAGGGCTTCTCACACTTTTGGTAGTGAAGAACAGGTTTTTTTAAAATGTCCAATCAGAGACCAGGTTTTGCAATATTAAAGTGCCAACTTTATTTAGTAGATATAAAATTATCATCAAACTGCTTATAAGAGTGTTCATAATTACTTTCAACTTATGTATGCAACTTTCAGCAGAGGTTAAGACCATATTGTGATTGTGTATACATATGCAAATGCCTCTCCCTGAATAGGAAATATGTATATGAAAACTAATACATTACTGAAAATTGATTTGACTAAACATGCTAATGAATGCAACTATTAGATGAAAACCTCAAAGATATAAACATATCATAACTTTCTACGTTGTACCTCAAATATAATAGTACCTCTAATAGTATCCATTCTTACATTTCATTATCAATGAGAAGAAACCAAATATAATTCCTCTGCAATCTTACAAAAAAAATTTTTCCTTGAAAGTTGATACTGCATCCCCAAAATACGTCCACAAAGAACATAAGAACTAGTATCTACTGTATGTCAGATGATTAAACACTCATTTTTTTGTATACATAGTCTTTCATTAACAAACCAATAAGAGAGGGAGATATCACATACATACTATCCTATGTATGTGAGGCTTTAAAAAGTTAAATTTATAACAAGTAATCTATAAATCCCTATTAAGGTATAGGGGGTAATAGAGTATCTTGTTACCAAATAATAAAGTACTCAAACATAAAGAATGAGGGTATGTCAAAGGGACAAAGGAGCTAT